>SJYC01112083.1:0-22518 GCA_006408675.1 Madoqua kirkii | reverse complement strand
CAAATAGGAAAAGGAGTATGTCAAGACTGTATATTGTCACACTGCTTATTTAACTTCTATGCAGAGTACATCATGAGAAACACTGGGCCAGAAGCAGCACAAGCTGGAATGAAGATTGCTGGGAGAAATATCAATAACCTCAGATATGCAGATGACACCACTTTTATGGCAGAAAGTGAAGAGGAGCTAAAGGGCCTCTTGATGAAAGTAAAAGAGGAGAGTGAAAAAGCTGGCTTAAAGCTCAACATTCAGAAAACGAAGATCATGGCATCTGGTCCCATCACTTCATAGCAAATAGATGGGGAAACAGTGGAAACAGTGTCAGACTTTATTTTTCTGGGCTCCAAAAATCACTGCAGATGGTGATTGCAGCCCTGACATTAAAAGACGCTTACTCCTTAAAAGAAAAGTTATGACCAACCTAGAGAGCATATTCAAAAGCAGAGACATTACTTTGCCAACAAAGGTCTGTCTGGTCAAGGCTGTGGTTTTTCCAGTGGTCACGTATGTATTTGAGAGTTGGACTGTGAAGAAGGCTGAGCACTGAAGAATTGATGCTTTTGAACTGTGGTTTTGGAGAAGACTCTTGAGAGTCCCTTGGACTGCAAGGAGATCCAACCAGTCCATTCTGAAGATCAGCCCTGGGATTTCTTTGGAGGGAATGATGCTAAAGCTGAAACTCCAGTACTTTGGCCACCTCATGTGAACAGTTGACTCACTGGAAAAGACTCCAATGCTGGGAGGGATTGGGGGCAGGAGGAGAAGGGGACGACAGAGGGTGAGATGGCTGGATGGCATCACTGACTCGATGGACGTTAGTCTGAGTGAACTCTGGGAGTTGGTGATGGACAGGGAGGCCTGGTGTGCTGCAATTCATGCGGTTGCAAAGAGTCGGACACAACTGAGCGACTGAACTGATGGTGAACATGCATTATGAAAGTGCATTTTCCTTTGTACTTGAATTGAGTACTTTTTTCCCCCCAAATATAACTGAGACATTTTAGTAGCTGTTCTAGAAGCCCTAAAGTAGCTGAGCTACTCACTGATATCAGTTGTAAAAAATTTCATAGCAGTCAGAAAGTCTGGCCAAATATTTATTTGACAAAAACTCAATGTTGAAATGAAGCACATTGGTTATCACACTTGTTTCAAGAACTTGACTTTAATTTGCTTTCCCAAATAATTTTTTAAACTTGGAAAGATCTTATAGAAGTTTTTTAAAGAAGAAATTTCTCACTTAAAAGGAAATACAGTAACACAAACACTTGAGAGATAAATGCATAATTTAATGCATAAATTTAAAACTGCAAAGGAACTAAAAAGGACATGTACTGTAATAATTCTAACTATGTGATGTTCTGGAAAAGGCAAAACTAAGGAGACAGTAGGTTTAGTGTTTGCCAGGGGTTGGGGTGGAGGACGAATGAATAAAGGCAGAGCAGAGGATTTCAGGGCAGTGAAACTGCTCTGTAGAAAGGTAGATACGTCATTACACATTTGTCCAAACCCACAGAATGTACAACGTCAAGAACAAATCCTAAACTGTAGTCTTTGAGTGATAATAATGTCTTATGATACTTCGTCCATGGGATTCTCCAGGCAAGAATACTGGAGTGGGTTACCATTTCCTTCTCCAATGTGTCAATGTAGGTTCATCAGTTGTAACAAATACACCACTCTGGTAAGGGATTTTGATAGTAGAGGTGGCTGTGTATGTGTGAAGAGCAGAGTTTATGTTCAATTTTGTTGTTAATTTAATACTGCTAAGACTTTAAAATAAAGTCGATTAAAAAAAAAAAAACAAAGGAAAGAACTAAGTAAGGCTAACTGAATGTCCTAGCTTCATTTAAGTTCACAACACAAACTATAAAGTCATTTTCTGTCCTGTATATTTGCCCAATCAGAAACATGTATGAACTGATTTGTGTATATACTGTCAGCTTTTCCATTTTGAAGTAGTACCTGGAGTCAAACAAAGGAAGTTATTAAGTCCTTCAGCCAGAATCAGCAAATAATTCAAAAAGTCTCATTCTATAAGAATAAATTCAAATTGTCCTATTTCTATTAAAATAAAAATAAAAGCTTTATTTTTAAAGAGGCTTGTTTAAAATTTAAATCCCAATGAAAGCATTAAAAATAAACTTCTCTATTTTGAATTAGCAAAAGAAATAAACTTTTCTATTCTGAATTATAGAAACTGTTCAAAGCAGATTCTTTTTCTCTGTATGCTTATAAAAGCCAATTATTTAATACTAAATCTTCCCTTAGTAAGGATAGGTTGTGCTCTTACCAAAATCTTAGCAGCTTAACATAATAAAAGTCTTATTTTTTGATCATGCAAAGTCCACTGAGGGTCCACCTGAGCTTCTTGGGGTCACTCAGTAATCAAGACTACTTCGAGACTTTCCATAAAGAATCCACCTGCCGTTCAGTCCCTGGTCTGGGAAGATTTCGCATGCAACTAAGCCGTGAAATGTAACTACTGAGCCTGGACTCTAGAGCCCCTGCTCTGCAACAAGAGAAGTGACTGCAAGAGAAGCCCACGCGCGGCAAGGATGAGTAGCCCCCAGCTTGCCGCAACTAGAGAAAGCCTCTGCACGGCAACGAAGACCCAGCGCAGCCAAAAAGCAAGAAACCTTTAAAAAGACTACTGTGACCTTGCGGCTTCACCATTTCAAGTAAGGCGTCCTCTACAACACCAGGGCAAAGGCACGGCAAAGGTTTGTCACTGGTCTGCTTTGGGAATGACGTATACTACTTCCACTAACATCTAATTGGTTAGAACCAGCCCTTGTTCAGCCACAGTGGGGGCTGGATAGTATAATCTCTTAATGCCAGGGGGATTAAAGAAGTAGAGATATGGATGACCACTAATAATGTCACCAAAATTCTTATATCTACGTGAAATCAAGGCTGAATGTAGAATGCTAAGTCTTAACTCATCAGATTAAAATAAAAGCTGTATCTGATCCTCTACCGATTCTGGTATAGATTTTGGAGAATCTAGTAAGAAAAACAAATGATTATCATGTTAATCAAACTAGTTAATTCCAAATATCCTAATTTCAGTAAGGTTGACAAATGGCAGATGAGTGATAATTGTGTATCTTTTAATTCTTAAAGAACCAGACAAGTATTGTAAGTTAAAATGAAAACTGTGTACTTTAGCCACCAGGGTAAGCAAGCTATCATTAAAGTGTGAGAGTTTATAATCTGCATTCACAACTCATATTAGCAAAAATGGGAGCAATAGAGAGGTAAGCAGACAGTTAATTCTATCAGAAAAGAGTTTCAGGTTTTCTCTAATACTCATAAAGACTAGCCGAGTCTCCTAATGCTGTGCATGCTACAAGAGAGACAACTTCAGATTGGAAAAAGATTAACAGAACGCAGAGCTGGCCTCTTCACCCACAAATGCAGATAGTTTAAGAAAACAGAAACTGTGAGTTAAAGCTAGGAAAAAAATAAATGTCTCACCTTCTCACTTTTCTTACTCCCCACAAAGGTAACAAGCTAACTTCCTGAATAAGGTTAAAACTGACTGCATAGGTATGGACAAATGCTTATCAAGTGTGGTTTTAAATTCAGTATGACTGATCTTACGGTCTGCTGGTAATTTCAACCTGTGCAATCCTTATGATTGTTTCCAGGCTGTGAGAGCAAGACCACATTTGCTATACTAGCAACTGAAATGTGTCAGGTGTACATTCAATTACAATATGATTCTTTTATCCAAAAAAAAAAAAATAAAATAAGAAGAATATGAAGAAAGAATATAATTTAACAAAGTTTTGAGAACATTTACTTCTCAAATAGAGGAATGAATGAGGTGAGGTAATGTATAATACAACAAAACTTTTGCTGAATTCAAGGTTTACTTGAAAGAACAAAGAAAAATCAAACAAACATATAAAAAGATAGGACATTTCACTTTTAATCAGTCAAAAAAAAAAAAAAACAGAAAAGAGTTCTGGACAAAGTCAAATTCCACACACCGTAATGCTATAGTTACACATTAAATATAATTACTATCTATACATATGCAAAAATATAAAGTTCTATTTCATACAATAAAACCCTTTATAGAAACCATTTTAAAATTAAGCAGAACTTCTCAACATGAATATGTGAGGTATAAGTCCTTCTAAGGTTCCTTTAAAGGTTTCAAAACAAAATGCTAAATCTAAAAACAATGTCCTTCTGTCAGTTCCCAAGTTAAACCTACTTACAACAAAAATTGATAGCTTAGTCACATACTACTTAAATAATATTGTTCAGGCATCTCTGAAATCCTCTGGTTTTTTTTTTTCAAGTATGGAAACAGAACTCAAATATTTCACAATACAGTACTAAACAGGTGGACTATTTAGGAAAGACTTTTTTGTCATATGGCACAACATTGTTTCATTTCTTCAATGCATTTGGAAATAAATATCAGGCTTTTGTTTTACTTTTCTCCTAAAAGGCCAAAACTATAATGTACATTAAGATAATTTTGACTCTGGTAAGACTTAAGAGTGTAAAATATAACATCAACATTTTATCACAAAAGTAAAGCTGGTAACAAACTATAAAAGGAGCCCGTGCTCTACTCAGATACACCCAGGGATCAAAGCTCATCATGATAAAAATATTCATCATGAAGCTGTCTGCCGTAATCTGTGGCTTCACTTGTAAGAAACAAGTCCTGGTTCTCCAAAATCTCTTCTTCAGAAAGCTTTCGGTCACTATTCAAATCCATTTCATCAATTAGATGAAGAGCCTTTAAAATAAAACAAAAAGGTTTCAAGCTTAATGAGTATTTTTCAGCAAGATGTTCACATTTTAATGGGATCTGATTTGTCAAAATCATTCAGGTATACCAAGTACTCATTATTGTCTAAGCACCTAAGAGTATTAACTATTATGACTGGGTCTGTCTACAGCATTTCTTGTTACCTCCTCTCTTAATTTCTCCTGGGTTCTGTCTCTTCCCAACTCAAATCCAATTCAGGATATCTCAAAGTCAAGCAAAATTAGTATAACCCATTTTGAGCCCCAGAGGTAAACACAAACTTTTATTATTCTATTGCACTACTGAATTCATACATAATACCATCTTAACCTCCTTGTCTCTTTGACAATCTAAAACAGATCATAGATTTAAATCAAGAAATAGCAATGCACTGATCCTAAATAATTCTACTATTTCCTTCTTTGGCTTAAGATTCTGAATCTCCTTTACTATAATAGCATGAATCTGGGGATGAGAGAGTCATTCTGTAATACTTACCTCCTCCTGCGCAATGCCCTGGTTATTGGGCACAACCCAGGACAACAGTTCTTGCGGGTCAAGTCTGCCATCGGCATCTCTGTCATAATCATTCAGAATCTATCTTTCTCAACAAGTATCCACTCTGGATCTTCATTTGCAGCTATTAATATATTAATATTAAAAAAGAATATAAACATGGATACACAAGAATATCACACGTATCCCAAAAGAAGTCTGATACAGCCCAGATAGAAGAAATGAATTTACAGCTTACCACATAAAGGAGGCCCCAAGAAACAAAGCGCTTAACTGTATAGGGCTGAAATAAGCACAAACTCTAGTAATTTTCAAAAGTGATACTCAAGAGTTTTAAAATGGTTGCACAGAGGGGTGGGATAGGGAGGCAGATGAGAGGGAGGTTCAAAAGGTAGGGGACGTATGTGAAACTGTTGCATAGGGACCTCCCTGGCAGACCAGGGGTCGGGCCTCTGTGCTTCCGCTGCAGGCACCGTGGATTCAATGCCCTGGTGGGGGAACTAGGATCCCACATGCTGTGTGGTGTGGCCAAAAAGAAAAACTAATCAGCTTTGTTATAAAACTGTTCTGGGATAAAACTCAACTGAAAAAGTGAAAAAAAAAAAAAAAGATGAAAGTCTATGTATCATGCGTCGAACCTGGAGGTGGGAGGGGGGTTCACAATGGGGAACACTTGCACACCCGTGGTGGATTCATGCTGATGTACGGCAAAACCAATACAGTATTGTAAAGTAATTAGCCTCCAATTAAAATATATAAATTTATATTAAAAAAATAAATAAATAAACAGATGGAGATTTTTTTTTTTAAAGTCTATGTAAAAATCTCATGGAGAAAAAAAAAATTTTAAACTGTTACATATTATCACAAACTAGTAATTTTGCTAACTGCTGCTACTTGTTCTGATATTGTTTGCCGAAGTCTGAACTGGGTATATGGTTTTACGAACATCATGTGACTAAATCTTCCTGTGTGTTCTTGCAATGTGTGTTCTTACAAAGCAATGCCATAGATAATTTTAAAGTGACATTCACAATAAGTGACGCTAAGCAAAAATTCTGAAAAGACAGCTGCTTATACGAAAAGCTGCATATAAAACTTCCTTAAATTTTAAACAGTAAGCCACTTTCCACAGTCTTACTCTAGTATTTATAGGATTTTATTTATTTTTTTTCTTCTAAGGTCTACATGCAAACATACAAGAGTCTATTTAAAAATGTCAACCTTTACTTCCTCAGCCATCTGAATTGATAATTACATTGTACTTGTTTGAAAAGGGAGAAAAATGCTTGGCTCTACATGTGGAACTAAAAGTGAGCAAAACAGCATTCTCAGATAAGCTGTAAGTCCCCTTGTTTCACTAGTATTTTATTGAACTGAACAAGGAGGTATCAGGCCCATTCTTCCATTTTCCTCTGTCAACCAGAGCTCTCAATGAGCAAGACTCTTTCAATTTCTTCCTTTTTCCCCCCTTCCTCCCACACACCCCCAGCCTACTTACTTGGGTCCCGCCTGTAGTCACCGAGAAATTCTTCCAAACTAACAAATCCATCACCATTTTTGTCATGTTCTTCTAAAGCCTCTTGAATGACAAATTCCTATTCCATGTATGTCCACAAAAAAAAAAAAATCTGTCACAAAAGTTTCAATCCCATCACCATCTGAATCAATCCTACTATAGAATTAATTATTGAATTATTTCTACTATAATTAATTAATCCTACTATAGAAATAATTAACCTAATTATTCTTTAGGAATAATTATTTTGTCTATAGTTGCCACGCAATCTTTCTAAACACTGGAATTTAGAAGCAGGAATAAAACCCCAAATATTAATAGCTTAGAATTTAACACCTTAAGTTTCTATTATTGAGCACTCTACCTCACCCTCCTGAATAACCTTGGCAATAAACTCACATTTCTATTTTCTGCACATTACCTCTTATACTACCTTTGCCTTTAATTTCACTTTCCTGCCAATCCATTAACAAGCCAAAAGAACCCTCATCTCAGATGTCTCTGCGTAGAACTGTTGCCTGAAATGGGTCAATACCCTATGTAACTTCAACTTCCTTGCTTCCTCTTCCACCCATCTACCCTCATCCACCCTAGACTGCCCTCAAACCGGTTCCGACTCTTTCTAAGGCTCCTTCCCAACTAATCTTTTCTGACCCAAAGATCACACTCTTTCCAGCTATGCTTTCCCAGGATGACCTGCTCCAGGGCCCCCCTACCTACACTTCTGTGCCCCCTTGGAGACTTTTCTGATTATGGCAGCTCTCATGCTATACAGCAGACCCACATCACTCTCTCCTTTATTCCAGAATCAGAGGAAGATACACAAATAGAAACCTAATCCTCATAAATTCACTTTTTGCCACTTCTGTGGGCTCTCACTGCAGCCTGGAAGTCTATCTCTGCCTCAGCTTCCCTAACACTCTATGGCTGTTTTCTGACAACTCTGTTTTCTCTAAGCCTTACCCTAACTCTCTCCAACATGTTCTTGGCAAAGACTTCCTGTTTTTCTAAGCATGGGAGAGGTCTTCTGAAATCCTTCCTTGTTTCCCAGCACTGCATCCTCACCTTTAACCACCTCTTTTTGATGCCTGTTCCTCTCATCTTTCTCTTTGATCTCAGCAGTTAAAGCTCTGCCCCTGTTCTCTAGGATGAAGCCCTCAACTGTCTTCCTAGATCCCATACTTCCCCACTTCCTGAGAGCTTTCTTTTACTCTTAACTCCAGCCTCTCCAACCCTTTCCACTAGCTCCTTCTTCTATGCCTTTAAAAACAGTCACGTTCCCATGACTCTGCTGCACTCTTTAACCACCATCCTGGTCTTTCTTTTCCTCTCAGAGGTTACATCTACTGTTCTCATTACCTGCTGCTGCCTGAATACTTTTCAGCCTGGATTCCAGCACCACAACTACAGTGAAATGGATTCTCAAAAGTCTCTTATTGTAGTCAAATCCAGGGGCTTTATCTACATCTGCATGAAACAACACTTAAGTAGAAGTTGTTGGTTTTTTTAAAAAACCAATATAACAAATTTTTGATACAGAAACCAGGGGATATTAACCTGGAGACCCAAAGAGAGAGGATCTGAGAATCTCTTAAAATTATAACCCAGTATGTGTATGAACATGGACATATTTAGGACTTTTCTAGGGCAGGGTACACAGCTTGCATCAGATTTTTTTTAGAGGAGTCTGTGATCCAATAAAAAAATCACTGATCAAAATGATTATTCCCCCATTCAAGTAATCCTCTTGGGAAACAACAGACTTATTTCAAGAATGCTGCCTTGGTTAAAATAATTTTTAAAATTATGTGAATGAAAATATTTTTAAATTCCAATTTTTAATTCAAAGTAGAATCACTTAGTTGAACTTATATTCTGCCCTTTCCCATCCTATATACCCTTAAAGGAGAAAAAAGGAAAAAAAGATCCACAAAGACAATTAAGATAAACAGAAATTAGTGAAGCTGCTCCGAATGAGACACCGTCTTAGGATCACCCATCTTGCGTGCTGCCGTCAACTCCAACTCAGCACAAAGACCGTCCTTTCCCATCCTGACATATCCCATTCTGCAATGGTGCTGCTTTTGTATCATTGTTACTCAAGCTTCCAACCTCAGAGTAATTTCTGATTCTTGCCCTCTTCCCCTCCCATGATACATCAGTCAACATTCCTGGCTGTGCTTTCTTCAAAATGTTGGTCATTCATCAGTTCATTCCACTGCCACTTGATACTCCAGGGCCATGCACATAATGCCTAAATTCTTCCATTGCCATCACTGGTCATTTCCCTCCTCAGTCTTCAACTGTTCCTTATTCCCCAGATAATCAAGATCCAACATCCTCTGCCTACCATGCTAGGGCTCAATTAGCTTACTCCACTTAATTCTGGCACTTAAACAAACTGTGCCCAGCAATGTTCTCAAACTAGGTCATGTACTTTGTGGAAAGTAAGAAATCCAAAGCCTCACAATGGCAAGAGAAATGGCACTGATGGTGGTGTCTTGCCACTGAGCTAGAGAGAAAAACGTATCTGCAGTCCTACTATCAAGGCAGCGGCATCCAACCATGACCCATTAAGCAAAAAAGCTACATCTTCTCTCCCTGAAATGTCCAGGGAACCAAGCCACACAGCTGGGGGCTGATGCCAGGCAACAGACCTCAATGTAAATGTTTAGTCTGTTTTTTAAAAGCCATTTCTTATGTTAATGTTTACTCTCCAATATGATAGTTTCTGCTCTCAAGAAGTTTATCAAGTCATGGCAGGGACTTAATCAGTGTTGAATTATACCTAGAGTTCCACAAAATTTTGAAGAGCTGGTATTTCTTTTAAGTACTAAAGGGATGAGAGGACTCTGCTGCTGCTGCTGCTAAGTCACTTCAGTTGTGTCCGACTCAGTGTGACCCCATAGACGGCAGCCCACCGGGTTCCCCCATCCCTGGGATTCTCCAGGCAAGAATACTGGAGTGGGTTGCCATTTCCTTCTCCAATGCATGAAAATGAAAAGTGAAAGTGAAGTCACGCTCAGCCATGTCCGACTCTTAGCGACCCCATGGACTGCAGCCCACCAGGCTCCTTCATCCATGGGGTTTTCCAGGCAAGAGTACTGGGGTGGGGTGCCATTGCCTTCCCCGACTCATTATGCCTAAAGTTGCAAAAACATTATTAGTCATTAGCAGTTGCCTGCCCCCACCTCATTCCACCTCCATACCCTATGAAAAGGGATCTAAATGTGATAGTGTTCCCAGACCAAAAGTTTTCACAGGTAACCTTGTAAACTAAACAGGAAGTTGTAGTGTTACGGATATTGAAACACCTGCGAAAAGTCTGAAAGCTACAAAACAAGGAAGGCTGAAGATAACCCAGTTATGAAAGAGAAAGTAGCCAAGGAAAGACAGATACACATACATACTTCAGAGATTAAGAAAACCTCATTCCTTACCTTCTCCCACCCTGTACACACCCCTACTCCACCAGAAAACCTCCTTCTTCCCACCCTTTTTCTGAAGCAAGGAAAAGTTTAGATCATCTCCTAAAATTCTGTTCTGTATATAATTCATTTTCATTACTGGGTAAAAGTAAGTTTTAAAGTTTGGGCTATTCAATAGTTATCTTGAAATTTTTTCTTCCTTACCGTCATATAATCAACTTCTTCAGGATGTTCAAAAGCAATAAACTCTTCAAGGTTCAAACCAGGGCTTGAATCTTGGTTAGCTTTTTCAAATCGCTTCTTGTCCTTTAAATGAAGCTTTGAAAATTAAATATTGAACATTTAAAGGTTTTCTCATTCATCCCATAACATCATTAAAAATACTTTGAAAAATACAAGCTATGTGAACTCTAAAGTACATTTATATCCATTATCACATTTTATCTTCATATCATCCCTTTGATGGTAAGTTGGGCAAATAATAAGCATTTACTAGAAGCAGTACAGCAACATAGGGAGACTCAGATCTGAATTCCAGCAATGCCACTTATTGTTACTTAGGGCAAACTGCTTAACCTCTTTGGGCTCCTCAAATATACAGTTGGGATAATTTGACACCAAAAACAACAAAAGCAAAAATAAACAAGTGGGACTACATCAAATAAAAGGCTTCTGCACAGCCAAAGAAATCATCAAGAAAATGAAAGCTACTGAATGGGAGAAAATATTTGCTAATCATCTATCCGATAAGGGGCTAATATCCAAAATATATAGAGAACTTGTACAAGTCAATAGAAAAATAAACAGTCCAACTAAAAAAATGGGCAGGTCTGAACAGACGTTTTCCGAATACATACAGATGGCCAACAAGCACGTGAAAAGATGCTCAGCATCATAAATCATCAGGGAAATGCAAATCAAAACCACAGTGAGGCACACCTGACACCTGGATGCTATACAACCAGATAACCCAGCAATTCTACTTCTGATATTTGTCTAAAGAAAATGAAAATACTAACTCAAAAAGATATACAAGCCTCTATGTTCACTGCAGCATTATTTACAATAGCCAACACATGGGAACAACCTATATCCACTGATGGATAAATGGATAAAGAAATTATATAATATATTCCACACTATATATATATATATAGTAGAATATTACTCAGCCATAAAGAATAAAATCTTGCCATTTAAGAAAACATGTATATATACCTCAAGGGCATTACGGTTTGTGAAATAAGTCAGAGAAAGACAAATACTGCATTACCTCTCATATGTAGAATCTAAAAACAAACAAAAAAAATCCGTCTAAATCAAAGTTCACAGATAGAACAGACAGGCGGCTGCCAGAAGTGGCTGGTAGGGAAATGAGAGAAATCAGTGAACTGTTTTGTTTTTTTTTGTTTTTTTTTTAGTTTAAATAAACTGAATAATTCATAATAAGAAAAAATCTCTATTAAGCAACTGGGATGAGAATTCCTATCAAGCAATTAGAAAACACATTAGGTATTCAATAAATGTTACATGTTACTATTATTGATAGAATAACTGAGATTAAAATGATTTATTGAAAAGGATGTCAGGAAAACAGCTAAAATATATTGAACTTGGATCCTTCCTGTTCTTTCTCCAATACTGCACACTATCTTCTTTAACAATTGCAGTAATTTTTTGAATGCCCCCAGAGCAATGAATTTAGACTATGTAGTAGTTCTTGGTGTGCCTATTTCTGTTTTTGGTCTTCAAAATGACTTTTCAAAAACACTGTAACAGGTTTCAAAAAATAGTCCTCTTATGAGAATACTTTTGGTAAATATTTGGAAGTCCACTCTTTGTAGGCTCTTTATAGTGCTAATTCTCTCTGTCCAGATAAATACATCAAAAGCTGAAAAGCCCCTATCTTGGGGCTGAGTTAAATAATCATACTGTTTTCTACTTCGTCATGCCCATCTTCCTTTCCTTTCCCCTCAAGTACACTCTGGTAGAAAACCAAGCAGTAGTGACTATTAGGGGAAAAGCTGCTTTTAATCAATTTTCTCAAAAGTAATTCTGTAATTAAGAGTATTGGAAGCCAATAGTGCCATATTGGTAATCCTGCATACATTTTATTTTGAGAAATTTCTAGGAATAATTTTCCTTTTTATAAACTGATGTGTATTAAACACACATTTTTTGAAAAGCACAATTTCAAATATTTTAGAAACTTTTAACTTATGTGTTTCATTGTTGAAAAGAAATGCTCTTTTCAATTTTTAGAATACTAGAGGTTAGGTAGCACTCGTTTACTGAAACACTAGTTCTTTTATGATGACTGATTTACAGTGGAGAGGCTCACTTCTTTCCCCAAGGAATTTGTCTTTTAAACACCCAGATTCCACTAGCCAGTTATATTCACCCAATCACGACAGAGAGAAAAAAAGTTTCCAAATAGCTGCTTTTAATTTAATGTTTCATAATTTTAAATAACTAGACTAAATAATGTACATGTTATGTTCAGGTTTAACATGGGGAAAAGTAGAAAACAAGAACTTGAGGTACTTAGCTGAGTCAATCAAGTTTTTTGAATAAATCACTATTCAAAATACTAAAGTGCTTAGATTTCCTTATGAAAGAACCCTTCAATCTGGAGCAAAAAGGTTCATGTTTCAGCAGAGCGAGCTGAATTTGGCCAAATTTGCCTATGGAAAGAAAGGATCTCTTTCAACAGCTGAAATTTCTTTAAAAAAAAAAAAAAAGTACTTTTTTCATTTACATTTCTCAGGTTTTTAAAAAATAATGTGATTTTTAAAAGTTTTATTTTTGGTCATTTAAAGAACACAATTTATTAGAGACTCATATTAAAGAAGCTAATACACCAAAAGACTTTTTCCAAAGGGGCAAATTTCTAAAAAATGACCACAAAGGATGGTCAGTTTCATAAAACCGCAACACTTTTTTTTTTCCTGTATAAAACCCTTATGTTCTAGTGCATAGAAAGTACTATGCACAGTAGTAAAAAGATAGAAACTACCATAGTCATTTATTTTTACATTGTAACAGAAACTTGTGAAGAACAAAACTGCCATCTTTTGGTAGACTAAAGATTTCACATGAGGAAATATATAACCTGTGAAAACAGAACAGAAGTCTACGTCTTAAAATTCTGATTAGCCACATGCATGATTATATCTTACACAAATGAATCCGCTTACACATGCACATTCAGCAGCTGGCTTTAGAAGTTATAGGAATTGAGCTTTTGCCAGGTAGGTCCTCAAACTTTAATTATCCTCCTTAAAAGTGCTGACTATACTTGTTCATCAGGTCATAAAGAAATAACGTTTTTCCGGCATCTCACAGAGTGTGAGTCATTATTCCAGGTTATCGCTATTCTCTATATGAAAACATTAAAAGTAACATATAATTCAGCTATCAAATTGATTTTTGTTTTTAAATAGGCTTCCATACAGAAACATTTTATTTGGATACCTAATTACTTTTTATGATCATTTTATGGTACAATATTTAGGCTGTAACTTTGATCAAGATTGATGCATTCTTCATCTTTTTATTTTTTATTATGCAGAATCATGCAGTTGCGTCTGGGTTCATATGTAAATATATATATATATATATATATATATAATTCTAACAAAGTATTATAAATAGAATTTCATGTAGAGACATATTCCTATGTTGTTGAAGAATAAGCAATAGGACCAATAGGGCTCCCATTGAGAAGTGTTCATTTCAGGGACCCACTAATTCCTTTGGGCTATAAGGTCCATCTAACTCATTCTTTAAAAGTACAGTCTTATAATCAACATGTCCTGAGTATCTGGCTGGGAAACACAGCATTAAAATCAGACATTCTTAAAAAAAAAAAAATGCTCATAAACAGTTTATGTAACCAGTCACATATTTCTTCAAAGTGAAGATTTTCTTCTCAATACCATCATGTATTATTACATTCCACCCTCCACTCTCTAAAGAATATAGATTTTTTAAAACTACACAATTTTCCTACATTTTGGTGGGATAATAATTAAATCTTTTGGGTGAAAAACAGACACACACACACAGAATCTACCTCTGGTAAGATTTCAAAATACTGTATTTAACGTTTGTATTATTCCCTGGCAAAGAAGTCATAATGTCATACCATGGTTTGGTTTTAGAAAAAATCTTGGAATGTGAATGATGCTTTTAAGATGAGTTAATTCCTACAGTAAAGGAGAATAACTAGCAGATAAATTCTAGGACTCATTACCATCACTTGTTTTCTTTTTAGCACTAAGTAGTGAAAAGACTGATTTACACTCTTCAGTCTGCTGTAAGATGAAGACCCAAATAAGGAGAAAAAGAGGATACTTTCCCCCTATATACTAAATCTTGTCTGTTCTAAAGGTGATACAGTTAACAAATGCTTAAACAACTTCCAAAAGCTGATTGTATGTAAGTATTAGAGATAAACATGTGACTCACGTGTTTTCTTTAATAATTTTCTTTCAAATTAACATAGAAGGATTCACCAGTTCAGCATTTCTCCATACTGTTATCATCCCCATTTTTAGATACGAGGAAACTGAGGCATACGAGGTTTAATTTAAACTAAGGTACACCACTGTCACGTGGTGTTGCGCGCATGCTCCGTCCTGTTTGATGCTTTGCGACCCTTTGGACTATAGCCCACCAGTCCATAGGATTTTCCTGGCAAGAATACTGGAGTGGGTTTCCAGTTCTCCTCCAGGGGTTCTTCCCAACCCAGGGACTGGACTCGCGTCTCCTCCAGCTCCTGAACTGCAAGTGGATTCTTTAGCTGATGAGCCACTGGGGAAGCTCCTGCTGAATGTAAAGCCGAGCTGACTGGCCCCAACACTGGGGTCCTTAGCCCCCACACCAGTGGCACAGGCACAGCAGACACACAATCACGTCAGCCACAAACCGGCACTTGCCATGGGCGCTTGGTATCTGCCTCTGCAAGAATTAAACCAGCTGCTGCTGCAGCTGCTGGCCTCCACCATCCTCTGAAGGAGCTCAGGATGGACAGCAGAAGCCAGGCACTCTGTCTGAGTTCCGGGAAAACTGGCAGGACAGGTCTTCCAATAGTTAGATATTCTTAGGAGATAATTTTATGAGCCCAATTCTTATATCTCCTCATCTCTAGAAAAGCACTAAAATCCTTCATGGTTGACAGCTGTTTCTCATGACTAGCAGAAGCTTCAGAAGACCAGCAGAAACTTTCTAAAAAAATAAATGTGCTTGACTGTATGTACTTCCCCCTTCACCAAAATCACATACATACTGTCCTTTCCTTCCTCCCTACATCTCTGGAGCAGTTTCTAGAGCTATCTGAGGTGTTGTCTCCTAGGCTGCAGTCCACATACTGCCTCAAATAAAACTTAACACACAACTCTCAAGTTGTGCATTTTTTTAGTCGACAATCCTTACTTAGAAGAGAAACAAGCAATTTTGAGTTAGCAATGACCTACAGAGTTCAAGTGGCCAATGTGGTTCTAAAGTAAATAGCATACACAATGCTACAATATGGCCACAGTAAAAACTAAACTGTAGATACCAACAGAGGAAGCTCAAAAGTTTTCAAAGCACCCTCGACTAATATTTTGGGACACAGCCTTTGCAAACAGTTGTTTGAGTTTATTTTCTCCACATACAAAAATCTCTTTTTAATAAAAGTCTTTAAAATTACCTCTGAAATACAAAGTAGTCACAATATCAATTTTTATAATAATTTGTCATAAAGAGTTCCTACTAATTACTAAGTCTTTAAAAGTTCCTATTAATTCCTAAATGTCTTCCTCAACTCTGTTTAAGAAGTGTATTTCAACAAATTAAACCATGAGACACAACACAACTCACAGTGATATTGCATCTTTAAAAATAAGTTATTTAAAACAGTGCAGCCACTATGGAAGACAGTGTTGCAGTTCCTCAGAAATTTAAAAACAGAATTACTATATATGAACTAGCAATTCCACTTCTGGATGTACCCCCAAAAGAATTAAAGGCAGGATCTCAGAGAGATATTTGTATATCCATGTTCATAGCAACATTACTCACGATAGCCAAAAAGATGAAGCAACTCAACTCACCATTGACTGATGGATGGATAACAAAATGTGATATATACATATAATGGAATATTATTGTCTTTAAAAGGAAATTTTGACACATACTATGACCTGGACAAATCTTGAGACTGCTAAGTGAAATAAGCTAATCACAAAAAATAAACTGTATGATTCCACTTTTATGAAGTACCTAGAATACAGTCTCATTCATATGAACCTTCAAGTTGCAAACTTTCAAAGAGTGAATGTGTGTTTTCATGTCCAATCCCTTAAGTAATTCACATGTCTGGCGTCCATTGTCAAATGCATGAGTCCTCTCCAAGTGCTTATGCTTTTGTGTACCTTACTGTACAGAGTATGGACTTTGAAGGTGGCATTAACGGTAACAAACCAGCCTGCCAATACAGAAGACGTAAGAGACGTAGGTTCGATCCCTGGGTCGGAAGATGCCCTAGAGAAGGAAATGGCAACCTACTCTGGTATTCTTGCCTGGAGAATCCCATGGACAGAGGAGCCTGGCATTGCAAAGTCAGACATGACTGAAGCAACTCAGCATGCATGCAGGCACTGTATAAAATACAGTAGTACAGTCTCCTTATTTCAAGCCCAAGATGTCCAGAGGCAAGCATAAAAGCAGCAGTGATGTAGCTGGTACTACTGTACTTTTCAAGGTACTATACTGTTAAGATTAAAGGTGTTTTTTTTGTATTTTTGTGTATATTATTTGTACAAAAAAATTATAAACCTAATTATAATACTGTATAGCTCATTCTGTTTGTTGGGTACAGGCTAACTTTTTTGGACTTATGAATGCATTTTTGAAATGGAACTTGTTCACATGTTGGGGAATTACTGTAGTTGAATTCAGAGACACAAAGTAAAGCAGTGATTGCCAGGGGCTGGGGGAAGTGGAAACGGGGAGTTATTTGAGGCTACCCTGCTGGCTCAGATGGTAGAGAATCTGCCTGCAATGCAGGGGACCTGGGTTTGATCCCTGGGTGGAAAAGATTCCCCTGGAGAAGGGAATGGCAACCCACTCCAGTATTCTTGCCTGGAGAATTCCATGGACAGAGGAGGCTGGCAGCCTACAGTCCATGGGGTTGCAAAGAGTCAGACACGACTAAGTGACTAACACTTTAATGGGTTTAGAGTTTCAGTTTTGCAAGATGAAATAAATTCTGGAGACTGGTTGCCTAACAGTGTGAATATAATAAAAAAATATGGAACTGCACACTTAAAAATAGTAAAATGGTAAATTTTATGTGTATCTTACCACAATTTTAAAAATGTTTAGTTACTTTATATAAACCTAGGTACTTAAAAATGGGAATAGCCCTCTATAATCTTCCAATATGATACAAAACCAACTGTTCAATAACACAATAAAATTCCTACAGTCCATGGGGTTGCAAAGAGTCAGACACGACTAAGTGACTAACACTTTAATGGGTTTAGAGTTTCAGTTTTGCAAGATGAAATAAATTCTGGAGACTGGTTGCCTAACAGTGTGAATATAATAAAAAAATATGGAACTGCACACTTAAAAATAGTAAAATGGTAAATTTTATGTGTATCTTACCACAATTTTAAAAATGTTTAGTTACTTTATATAAACCTAGGTACTTAAAAATGGGAATAGCCCTCTATAATCTTCCAATATGATACAAAACCAACCGTTCAATAACACAATAAAATAAAATATTATGAAACATATTCAAAATACACTAAAAAAGCAAACCAGTAGATGAAAACAAATGATGCAGCTAAGAAAAAGATGCAGGGATAATTGAGGTAGTCCAGAATAAGAGTGCTAAATCTGGCTAGAAAGGAAACATCAAAATGACCACTGAGGTGGAACAGGTGATTGCCTAGAGAACAAGGCAATCCAGTCGATGACCTCAGGCTTCTTGTGCTCACTCATGCAGGAAACTGAATATGATCAAAAGAAAAAGCTTGTGCACACATACTCACCTGCCTAAAAGACTCCTCTTCTGCATCATCGAGAGCAGTGTTCTCATCAAAGTCGATCACCCGATCATACATCTGAATGTTGTATTCATCCCATGATACACTACCATCACTGTTTTTATCATACTCAAGAAACTGTTGTTTTGCTTCTTGCATAGCATAATGTTTAAAAGACATTTGAATCCATGAACTGAGTTCACCTATGAGAATTTCCCAGAACATAATGAATGTGACAGTAATTCTGATAACTTAAGAGAAGTGAGGATTTCTAAACATTCTTTAAAAGAAAAAAAAAAAACTTTAGTGTTTATAAATATTTGAGTGAGAATTGGTTTAGCTGTGTTCATAGAAAAAGGAATAGGAGACGGAGAGCTGTTTGGAATCTAAGAATATTATGTGTGATCTACCCAGAATGTAAGCCCTTTGAGTACAGAGAGTTTTGGTATATTTTGTTCACTGAGGTACTCCAAATGACTAGAGAGCACCAGGCTCAGCAAGTATTTATTAAATAAACTACCAATTGGCCGAGAAAGCACTTGACTTTTAAAACATATTATCCAAAAAACTGCAGATAACTTTTGCTAATTGGGCTTTCTTGATAGCTCAGTTGGTAAAGAATCTGTCTGCAGTGCAAGAGACTCTGGTTTGATTACTGGGTTGGGAAGATCTACTAGGGAAGAGATAAGACTACCCACTCCAGTATTCTTGGGCTTCCCTTGTGGCTCAGCTGGTAAAGAACCCACCTGCAATGCAGGAGACTTGGGTTTGATCCCTGGGTTGGGAAGATCCCCTGGAGAAGGAAAAGGCTACCCACTCAAGTATTCTGGCCTGGAGAGTTCCATGGACTGTATAGTCCATGGGATCACAAAGAGTTGGACATGGCTGAGCAACTTTCTCTCAGGAAGCACAAATATTTGAATAGCTACCCACTTATTTTAATACGTATTAGATTAAAGTGTTCTTCATTTACAAAATATAAAGTTTAAAATACATTTTACTTTGAGTTGAATCAAGACTATATTAAGGAAATAATAGATAAGTAAGTATGATCTAAATTCTGAAAATGCACTCAAGTGACTGAAGTTTGAGAAACATTGTTACAGTATATTACCATTAACTATGTCAAATTATCTGGAGGAAATTTTAACAAAGTTATGGGTAGCAATTATGATCTATGTGTGTCTTGTAATAGCTTTGTCTTAACTAGGTATCTGATTTTACTTTGAGTTGAATCAAGACTATATTAAGGAAATAATAGATAAGTAAGTATGATCTAAATTCTGAAAATGCACTCAAGTGACTGAAGTTTGAGAAACATTGTTACAGTATATTACCATTAACTATGTCAAATTATCTGGAGGAAATTTTAACAAAGTTATGGGTAGCAATTATGATCTATGTGTGTCTTGTAATAGCTTTGTCTTAACTAGGTATCTGAAAACATAGAGGAAAAGTTTCTAAATCTGAAATGTCCACTTTCAAATCAACTTTTAAAAATCTATCTTATAACACTTTAAAATATCTATAGAGATATTTTGGAGAAGGAAATGGCAACCAACTCCAGTGTTCTTGCCTGGAGAATCCCAGGGACGGGGGAGCCTGGTGGGCTGCCATCTATGGGGTTGCACAGAGTCGGACGATGAAGCGACTGAGCAGCAGCAGAGATATGTAGTATATGCATCATAGAAAAACGGGGATGAGGGGAGAAAAATGTGCATATTTGTAAGAATAGCAAGAGTACCCATTTGGTTTAAAGATAATACACCTTTAGTTTAAAGAATGGTACTCCTCTGTTAGTTTGAGGGAAGTCAAGTGAATAGAGAAAAGTAAAGATACTTTGTCTCTCCTGAAACTTTAAATTGGGATAGAATAATTATGGTAACCATGAAACAATTACTTTGTACCAAGTCCTCTACAGATGCTGTCTCTAATTCTCAAAACAAAGCAATTATAATAACTGCTTTACAGCTGAGGAAATTGACATTAGAAACTGAAGACTCATAACTGATAAGTAGCAGAGTCCAGATTCAAACCCCATGTTTGGCTTCAAAGCCCAAACTCCTTCCATTGAACTTTGCTGTCTCTCAAGAACCTGAGTCCAGTCCTGGCCCTTAATGTGCAAATAAGCAAAACTTCCTGAAGAATCCTCAAGCAGAATGATCATCCAGGCATAACAAGATACAGAATGGAAGAGAGGCCAGAAATAGGGCCTGACACCTCAGCTCTGCTGTTAGAGCTAAGTTTACCCTCTCAAGGTTTTGTTTTCTCATCTATTAAATGAAGATTTGGACTAAGTTCCTTTTAATTTTAATTTTTTAAAAGCTTACTATTAAATATTTGAACATATATAGGCCCTTACAGATAAATGCCACCAAGTTTTCCAAATCATCTTGTGCACTCTCTGATGTATCCAAAGCTGGACCTATTCTTACTGGATAATTAGTCTAGAGGCTCTATTGTTCACACAGAAGGAACAAAACCTTAATATTGGTGACCACATCTGAGGGCACTTCATTGAAAACACATCTAGAATTTACCAATCAGCTTGTAATTCTCTCTAGCAAGTTCATTCTTCAGGTGTTAAGCAGCATTTAAATGAGAGTTATAGCAAAACAGCTCCTGAATTTTTGTTGAGGATCAATTTGGAAAAGTTGATAGGATTTTTTCAAATGAATTGACCAGTGGGGAGAGGCAGGTGCACAGCTATTTATTTAGAATATTCTTTTAATAATCTGTGCATTTCGTTCCTGACTCTAGAACCTACCTAAGAGCACTCATTTTTTTTTTTTTAAGTGAAGGATATTAAAGACTGAATTAAGGGCAGGAGACATGGATTCTAATCCTGGTTTTGCCACTCATTTGAGGAAGGTACTTATGCCTCTAGGTTTCAGTTTCTTCACCCCTACAAAAAGAGGTGGATATAATGATTATATGGTTCCTACCGAGTTATAATAATGTCATAAACACAACTCACATGCAACAGGTCCTTTTCTACTTGCTTATAAAAAGAAGCAAGTTCTTAAGATTCTAATGAAGCATTTATCAAAAGAGCAATAAACTTAATGCCTTAAGGTTTTAGTTTGTTTCTCCAAAATGAATTACATTGTTGACACTGATAAAAAGTCATGTGAGGAGTCCGGCAATTGCTCTAGGTATGACCTGAACACCAGGGTCAATGATGCTTACGTATTACTGGAGAAAGCACTGAGCTTTACTTGGTATCCTATGTCTAAAGATTTGGAGGTATAAAACCTACTCACCATGTCCTTTGTATCCTCTCACATAGCATCTCTAATTGATTGCAACACTAGTCATCTACACTCAACGGACACCCTGCTTAAATGTTTGTATCTGTCTCCTACAAAGGGATGTCTCCATTGTTAGTTGTGTGGGACGTCCTTACTTTCGGTGAGAAAGCCGTCTGAGTCCAAGTCAATTTTCTTTATGATTGACTTCAGTCTTTTGTGTTGCTCTTCGGGGGAGAGTTTAACATATTCATCGACTTCTTCCTTTGGGAGGTAAGCGATATACAGGGGGATCAAGCATTACTATCAGGAGGGCAAAACGGTAGAGAAAAATAGAGCTATTAGAGACCTCCCCTGCGGAGGGCTTTTGGGGTGACCCATATTTGCTCTCCAAAGGCCCTGCCCCCAATGATCCCCTCAGTGATCCTGCCCCTTGTAGGGGGAGCAGAAGGGATCCGGGTCTTGGGCCGCACTATTTTCACAGGCTTACAGACCCCAGGGTCCATCGGAGAGTGAGCGGCGCCCCGCCCGGCCCCCATTGTCAGGCGGCCGCGACCAGGCCTCGCCCGGCCGCCCCCTTTGTCCCGCGGGGACAAAGCCCGCGGCAGCCGCGCTGCGAGGCCCGGCCCTCCCAGTCCGCGGTCTGGCCGCCTCACCTGGCCGCCCAGCAGCGCCTCGCGGTCGTAGTCGGCGCGGTGTTCGCCCTGCCGGTAGTGCAGCTCCTCCGCTTCCCCGGCGGTGGCTGCCGCGGCGCACAGCAGCAGCAGTCCCAGCGTGGCGGGCCTCGGGCCCAGCTGCATCGCGCCAGCCAGCCGCGGACACACAGTGAGGCGAGGAGGGAAGCAGGCGGGGCCCACGCCAGCCGCGGCGCTCGGATGGGAGCTGCAGAGAGGCGGCGCGGCGTACGTACGGAGGTGGGAACGGAATGCGGAGAGGTCCGTGGCCTCAGTTACTAAGGAGCCGTAATGCTGAGGCCGAGCCACAACTACGA
>SJYC01112081.1:0-52566 GCA_006408675.1 Madoqua kirkii | reverse complement strand
CTGAAGCCAGATGTTTTGTATCTGATGCTCAGTTTCGCGATTTACAAGTTCTGTGACCTTCGCCAAGTTTGAGGTTGTTCAGTCGCTAAGTCGCTTCCTACTCTTTGCAGCCCCATGGACTGTAGCCTGCCAGGCTCCTCTGTCCATGGGATTTTTCCAGGCAAGAATACTGGAGTGGGTTGCCGTGCCCTTCTCCAATGGGTCATCCGCACCCAGGGTTGGAACAGGCGCCTCCTGCTTTGGCATGCGGATTCTTTACCACTGTCCCTAAGTAAAATGTATAATTCAGTAAATTATGTTTAAGACATAAATTATTCTTCAAGACTAGCATATATTTGGCCTACTTAATATTGCTCTGCAGGAGACCTGAGGCTCCTTTTACAACCAGTTCCAAACATTCCCTGCCACCTGCCTGGAGAGCTGGCACTCAGGATACTTACCATCCAGGCATTTAAGAAATATTGACACCTTTCGTATAGTTATAACTGGACATGGAACAACAGACCGGTTCCAAATAGAGAAAGGAGTTCGTCAAGGCTGTATATTGTCACCCTGCTTATTTCACGTATATGCAGAGTACACTGGGCTGGATGAAGCAAAAGCCGGAATCAAGATTGCAGGGAGAAATATCAATAACCTCACATATGGAGATGGCAAATAGATGGGAAAACAGTGGAAACAATGACAGGCTTATTTTGGGGGGCTCCAAAGTCACTGCAGATGGTGACTGCAGCCATGAAATTAAAAGATGCTTACTCCTTGGAAGAAAAGTTATGACCAACCTAGACAGCATATTAAAAAACATAGACATTACTTTGCCAACAAAGGTCCATCTAGTCAAAGCTATGGTTTTTCCAGCAGTCATGTATGGATGTGAGAGTTGGACTATGAAGAAAGCTGAGCACCTAAGAATTGATGCTTTTGAACTGTGGTGTTGGAGAAGACTCTTGAGAGTCCTTTGGACTGCAAGGAGATCCAACCAGTCCATTCTAAAGGAAATCAGTCCTGAATATTCATTGGAAGGACCGATGCTGAAGCTGAAACTCCAATACTTTGGCCTCCTGATGCAAAGAACTGACTCATTTAAAAAGACACTGATGCTGGGAAAGATTGAAGTGGGAGAAGGGGATGACAGAGGATGAGATGGTTGGATGGCATCACTGACTCGATTGACATGAGTCTGACTGAACTCTGGGAGTTGGTGATGGACAGGGAGGCCTGGCATGCTGCAGTCCATGGGGTTGCAAAGAGTCAGACAAGACTGAGCGACTGAACTGAACTGAGCTTTATATAGTCAAGGTATATGCACATGAGTGTCTGTTTTAAGGCTTATGATTCATGTTCACTATCTTAGGAAACAAAGTTATAACTTTTTCTTAAAATATTAGCTATAATTTATTTTTGAGGCTTTCAACAGGGAAAGAAAGCCTACTTAATATCATTTCTATGTGAAAGTGGTTTATTATTCAAATATTTGTTGGAAGGTTAATATTATGATTTATTGATAGAAATGCATAATAAAGGAAAGAATAATTTTTCTGTACTTGACCAGTGGAGAAGCTCATATAAAAAAGAAGAGAATTATTTTGAGGAATGCTCAGAATATCCAGTTTAAACAAATTCATGAGGCAATTAGAGTAAAAAGATATTTTAGCTAACTCTTGTCTTGATTTGCATTATATTACTCAACTAAAAATTAAACTTTTTTTAGTAAATTAGAAATTTCAAATTTAACATATTCTAAATTTACAGTAAAATTCTAGAATTCTTAAGATAGTCAAAATCTGCCTAAACTGAGGATTTATAATCATGTGTCACAAGAAAAGCTGAACAATAGTAAAAAATGACCTGCTTGCCTGCTAAGTCACTTCAGTGGTGTCCAACTCTTTGCAATCCTATAGGTAGCCCGCCAGGCTTCTCTGTCTATGGGATTCTCCAGGCAAGAAGACTGGAGGGGGTTGCCATGCCCTCCTTCGGGGGATCTTCTGATCCAAGGATGTAAACCACATCTCTTCTGGCTCCTGCATTGGCAGGTGGGTTATTTACCACTAGGGCCACCTGGGAAGCCCTCAAATGACACGGTAATAAATTTTTTGTTTCTTGGCCTCTAAAAACCTCTTGATTCACTTATAATATAGGCAAAATAATAAGACTACTATAGAAGTTTATTATGAAGATTACATTAAATAATATGCATTTAGAACAGTAGCTGGTATGTATGGTAAAGTGTTCAATAAATGTAAGCTTACATTATATGGGGAGAAAAGCAAAAGATGGTTGTGCAGAAGGAACATAGTAAGTACCTAGGAAATTCTTTGCAGACAGAATGCGCGTGGAGGTGGTTTTGATTCTATGCCTACCTGCAAAGCTCTGTGGTTTCTGCCCTTTATCCTAAGTACACTAAACTAAAAAGAAATCCATAGGCTGCAGCTTAAGCTTTCTTTCGTCAATTGCTCCACTTAGGATCAGGCCTTTTCACACAGAAGAAAAGGCTTTCTGGGTCCTCTTTCACTTCTCACAGTCTCTATGTGGATTGGGTGCCAAGAATTCTGTTCCAAACTGAATGGGCACAAATCAGACACATTTCTTGAGTCAGGTTGGAATTTAATTGTTTTTAATCAGAAACTTCTGGAAAGTGTACAGAATGAAGAGGTCAATGGGATCTTTCCAGTGTTATGAAGTTCAACATAGAATGAAGTTTTAAGTTTCAGAATATGAATAGAGGGAACACCTCAGGATTGATTTTCTAAAACAATTTTGAAAAAAGAAAAGAAAAAAATTTTATTACATTTTTATTTTAGCTTTAGTTCTGGGCTTTGAGGCAGTACCTGAAAAAGAAAAAAGATTAATGTCCTCAACTCAGTTTTGCACATATTGCTCTCCAAGAAGTACAATGTAAAATTTGGCCAGCTCCTGATGTGATTCCAATTACAAAATGTAGGATACAAGATATTATGGAAGTTCTTCTGAACCCAAGTTCTCCCCAAGATAGAGGCACTGAGGCAAAAGAAATCTAATGATATCTAAAGAGGAGAGAGACTGAACAGCATAAATGTGAACAGCATCAGAAGGTCTGAGTTTTATCTTCCTTCAGCCCCTAAACAGATCCCTTTCCTTCATTGGCCCTTATTTTTTCATCTGTAGGAAAATGATTAGGTTATCTCAGAGAATCTTAATTTAAGATCTTTGCCTGTTAGGTGGATCCTAAGCGGCATGATAATCACAAAATTCCATGCACAATTTTGTGCACAGTAGATTTCTGGAGAGGAGGGCTATAGTTTTGCTTTCATCAGAGTCTCAAAAAAATCTAGGTGGCAGCCCTTGTAGAAGTCTCAAAGCAGCTCTTCATCTCTTAAAATAAATAATTTTATGATCTTGGCAGTTAGGATTGTTAGGAAGCAGATTAAAGACCTGTGTTTAAGAGAGGCAAGACTGATCTATTTTCATTAATTGTAATTAATCCATTTTATTTAGTGAAAAATAAATATTTAAAATAAGCAGGCTATCAATAAAAAAGATATTATGAGAATCCAGAGGTCAACTTTCTTGCCCTATAAAAGCCATAGTACATAGCAAATATGTTTTTTTTTTTTAATTTACTTATTTGGCTGCGTTGGGTCTTAGTTGTGGCACACGGGAGCTTTGTTGTGTCAGGCAAAATATTTTCATTGCCTTGTGTGGGCTCAGTAGTCTTGGCTCATGGGCTTAGTTGCCCTGCTGCATGTGGGATTTTAGTTCCCCCATCAGGGAACAAACCTGAGTCCTCTCTTTACAAGGTGGATCCTTAACCACTGGACTACCAGGGCAGTCCTGCAAATGTTTTTATTTGTATTTTTGAAGTATGATTTACATAACAACAAAGTGTACAGATCTTACATGTACAGCTCAATGAATCTATACACATACAAACCTGCAAAACCTGCCCAGCGCCCCATAAGTCTCCCTCCTATTCCCCAAATATCACCTCTGCCAAACAGAGTTACTATTCTGACCTCTGTCATCATAGCTAAGTCTTGCCTGTTCTAGAACTTTATGTTGATGGCATCATACAGGATATAAAACTACTAGTCATATACCCTTCTGCTCTGTTGGGAAGCAGTATGGTGCCAGGGAAAGAGGACAGACAATTTTGGAATCAGAAGCACAGTGCTTGAATCAGTCTCCATAGCTCACCCACTTTGTTATCTTGAACGAAATGACTTAATCTTTTTAAAATTCTCTAAAAAAAAAACTGTAGTAATAAAAACCTGTCTGGTAAGTCTTATGCTGCTGCTGCTAAGACGCTTTAGTCGTGTCTGACTCTGTGCAACCCCATAGACAGCAGCAGCCCACTAGGCTCCCCCCGTCCCTGGGATTCTCCAGGCAAGAACACTGAAGTGGGTTGTCATTTCCTTCTCCAATGCATGAAAGTGAAAAGTGAAAGTGAAGTCTCTCAGTCGTATCCGACTCTCAGCTACCCCACAGACTGCAGCCCACCAGGCTCCTCCGTTCATGGGATTTTCCAGGCAAGAGTACTGGAGTGGGGTGCCATTGCCTTTTCTGGTAAGTCTTATGAGAATAGCTTATTAAATACTTTATGTAAAGTGTCTGACTCACTGAAGGGGCTCAAGTTTGTTTAATTTTCCTTTCCTTCTCCCTAGAAAATTTCTATTCCACCTTCTAGATCCTGAGTGTAGGAGTGTTTCCTAAAGGAGGTCTTTTCTAACTTCCTACCAAGCAAAATTGCTATTTTCTTGAGTCTCTTTTTTTCATTATTGTGCTTTGTATGTTCCTCTGTTATAGCATTTAGCACAGTCTAATGTCAGACATGACTAAACAAAAATAACAACTGTACCTATTTGTTGGTATTACTACAAGAATTTGAGAGTCTTGAGGTCAGGAACTATGTAATTTCACCTGTATTTCACCAGTGCCGTTACTAATAAGAGAAGTTCAATAAATTTTTGTGGAATAAATGAATTCTGCTTTACTGGCATTCTTTTAGAAGTATGTACTGTAGATAGCAGAATTAACTTTGAAACTATTAAGAGAAAGAATGTGTAGATATTGGGTTTGTTAAAATGTGTGTTTCAATGATTAGAGGCTTAAAAAACAAAGGAATACTTAGTATACATGGTACAGTCACTGTGTTACAGGTGCATTTCCATGAAAATAAGTGAAATTTGGCACAATAAACAACTTACATGGAAAGGCTAACAAATGGAATGAGTCTGTAGCTTTTCCAAAGTTGGGAAACACAAGACAAAGGAATAGATTACGGGGCAATGAATGAAGGAGCAACTTATACTGAATGGTCACACAATTAGAGGTATTTTGTTGGTTGTTTAATCTTTTATTAGTCTTTTGAGAAGAGAAGAGGTGGAAATCCCAGGGTTACAATGGAATCTTAGAAAATGACACAAACTATGTAGGTGGGTGGGTGTCATGTTAAATATACTTAGAACATACTTTCATTTCTAAGGAGTATCTAAACTGTGTGTTGCTGTTCAGTTGCTAAGTTACATCTGAATCTTTGTGGCCTCTTGGACTGTAGCACACCAGGCCCCTCTGTCCTCCACTATCTCCTGGAGTTTGCTCAAACTCATGTCCATTAAGTCGGCAATGCCATCTAACCATCTCATTCTCTGCCATCCCCTTCTCCTTTTGCCTTCAATATTTCCCGGGATCAGGGCTTAAGTAGTCATAAAATTGTAATAACCTGTTAGACATAATTGCAACAAATTCAATTTAACTGTTTCTTGTTGAATGTGATTTCCCTCAATTAAACAAGGATCTGTCCCAATGATCAAATGTAATGATAGCTCCATCCTGAAACTGAAGCCATCCTCTACATCCGGCAATTCACATTTATGGCCCTACAGCAGTTACACCCATCTTTGGCCCTAAAGGCAGCCTAAGCGGACAGATATTAGAGTGCGTTCTCTAACTTACTCCCTGCACACATAGGATCACCATACCTCCTGGTTGACCTGGCATAATTATTAATCGTGTCCACTTTCACACTCAAAAATATTCCAAAATGAATTGAAAAATTTTGTCACCTTACCTTTGGGCCTCACACACAAACTGTCCAGTCATCTCTCAGCCCCCCCTCTCCCCACATCCCATGTTTTATTAAGCCTCAGAACCCTTTCCCACACTCTTTCCCTCAAGTTCTCATCAATTAGTCCTTGAAGTGTTATTCAGACCCATCAGCAGTAAACATCAAGAATGCAGAGCAGGAAGGGATGAAAGTTGGTTAAAGAAGGCAGTGAAAGAAGGAGTAAAAAGAGGAGGAAGACTGTATACTAAGGTTTTCTTACAAATGACCATGAAATTTATTTTCTTTTGGCATTACGAAACTAGTTTTGAAGACGGTTTTGTGAGAGGAAACCCCAAACAGAGTGCCTTCTTTGAAAGACGCCACTTTCCGAACCTGTAAGTTTTGGAGTGTTTATGGGAACAAAACACAGGATTGCTTTATAAGCACATCAGGCATACGAGACTTATGTGTTGTCAGATCCGCTGACAAAGAGAAAAACGTTCCTCCAGTTGCAACTCTGTACAAGATGCTGTACGGAGGCGCTTGTGAGAAATTTGTGCCTCTTTTTTTTTTTTCCCCCGGTTCATTATCCAGACACTTTCGAAGTTGATTGCTGTTAAAAAAAAAAAAAAAAAGATTTGTCCTACAGTGTAGTACAAAAACAAAGGAGTTACACAAGTATGGCATGAGTACTTATTTATTTTAGGGAAATCGTATATACAAAGAAGCAGAGAAAAAAATGATCAGAAATCCTTCTTTTAAAAAAATATATTTTTTGGTTTTGGCTGTGCTGGGTCTTTGTTGTACCCGTGGGTGTTCTCTAACTGCATTGAGCAGGGGCTACTCTCTAGTTGAGCTGTCGGGCTTCTCATTGCGGTGGCTTTTCTTGTCGTGGAGCACAGGCTCTAGGGTACACGGGCTTCAGTAGCTGTGGCACATGGTTCATTAGTTGCGTCTCTCGACTGTAGAGCTTGGGCTCAGTGGCTGTGGCACATAGGCTTAGCTGTTCTGCAGCATAAGGGATCTTCCCACACCAGAGGTCGAGCTGTGTCCCCTGCATTACAAGGCAGGTTCTTAACCACTGGATCACCAGGAAAGCCCAGAAATCCCATTCTTATAAATGACTACTATAAACACTGGTGTTGAACTTTACAGAGGTTTTCTGTATGCGTTATATACACTTTTAAAGGCAGATAGATATTATGTAAAAATAGTATTAAAAAGTAAGCTGCTACTATCAATAAAATAGCTCAAGAAAGCCAAGGAGCATAGCCCAGAATGACCTACAAGGTCTAGAAACCCCTTAAAAATCCTCAGCAAGTATCCACATTCCATTTCAGGAACATTGATTTATGCACTATCATAACTCACGTCCTCTGTTTTATAATGCTAAAAATCAGTAAGAGAATGCATAACTAAAAAGCAAGCTAGTAGAGGAAAAATAAAATAATAAAGAGAAATATTTTAATTTTAAAAAGGCAAGGAAAGAGAGAAAAGGGGACATAGAATGTACTGGACAGGTTGAAAAGAAACCGTAAGATAGTTGGTTTAAGCCCAGTTCTCTCAGTCACTGTGTCAAATATGAATGGAATAAATACTCCAATTAGAAAAGCAAAAAATTTAAGACAATGTAAAACTTCAAATATTTGCTGCTTTCAATAAATACACCTTAAGTATGAAAACACAATGATGCTGAAAATAAATGAATAGAAAAATATATATCTGCAACCAGTAATCAAAAGAACCCTGATGTTGTTATACTAATATTAGAAAGGTAGTCTTGATGATGAAAGGCTTTAATAAAGGTAAAGATAACATTTCACAATGTTAAAAGCTCAATATTTCGTCTTTCTTAGGCACATAGTACTCGTTAAATTTGTAGAATATCTGAAGGTGATTGATTTCCTTTAATTTTTCATTTTTGATAAAATGATACAGATGTTCTCATTTAAGTATTATATCTTAATCTCATAAAAAGGTAAGAAGAATCCCATAGGACCTTTAGAATCATAAATTTCTGTTTATTGATTTTATAAATCCAAATTTATTTAGAATTAACCCCATATTTATCCTAACAATTCTGGTAAGAGAGTCATAGTGAAGACCACTTGGATTCTAGAATAGAGCCGTATCTGTAGCAGAGAATTTTACTGAGCAGAGAGTTACACTCTATTTTAACCTTGAAAATCGTCTACAGTTATGCTATTGTGCCTTGGTAAAGAGTGAACATTTGCCTATGAAGACATTTGTGAGGACAGGTCTCTATCCTTTTTTACCTTAAACCAATAGTCATTGTATGGTACTGTATTCATACAAAGTACAATATATGAGTCTGAGGATCAAAGAGTGAAAGTAGGAAGGCCAATTCACCATCACTCCCAAAAGCTCATTTGAAGAATTTGTTCCTCCTGGCCCCACAATGTCTAGGTCCTGCGGTTCTGTAGATCTCAGATTCCAGAAAGAGTACACTTCCACCAGGGAACAAAGAATCCTATTTAACTTAATACTAAGACTGCCACCTTGCCACTTCGGGGTCTTTGTGCCAGTGAAAAGGAGCTACTACCTTGTGGGGGAAAATGACTTTCATAATCATGAGGAAGTGGACCTGTTGCTGTGATTGGAACAAGTAGGAACATTAGGCACTTGGGTGATCCAATAAGGAACCTCTTGATATTCCATGGTCAGTTTTAAATGTAAGTGGAAAAATTCAGCAACCATGACCTGATAATGGCGTGATAATCAGGAGCTCAGGATACTCAGGGATGAGGATTTAGGCAACTCACTAGACAAATCACATTTTGTTTTTGTTCAGTTACTGAGTTGTGCCTGACTCTTTGCAATCCCATGGACTGCAGCACTCCAGGCTTCCCTGTCCTCTACTATATCCTGGTATTTGCTCAAATTCATGTCTATTCAGTCGGTGATGCTAGGTAACCATCTCATTCTCTGCCAGCCTCTTCTTTTGCCTTCAGTCTTTCCCAGCATCAGAGTCTTTTCCAGTGAATCAGCTCTTCACATCAGGTGGCCAAAGTATAGGAGCTTCAGCTTCAGCATCAGTCCTTCCAATAAATATTCACAGTTAATTTCCTATAGGATTGACTGATTTCATCTCTTAGCTGTTGAAGGGACTCTCAAGAGTCTTCTCTAGCACCACAACTCAAAAGCATCACTTTTTCTGCACTCGGCCTTCTTTATGGTCCAACTCCCACATCCGTACATGAATGACTACTGGAAAAACTATAGCTTTGACTAATGGACCTTTGTCAGCAAAGTGATGTTTCTGCTTTTTAATATGTTATATCGGTTTGTCATAACTTTGCTTCCAAGGAGCAAGCACCCTTTAATGGCATGGCTGCAGTCACAGTCTGCAATGATTTTGGAGCCCCAGAAAGGAAAATCTGTCACTGCTTCCACTTTTGCCCCGTATACTTGCCATGAGGTGATAGGACCAGATGCTATGATCTTAGTTTTCTGAATGTTGAGTTTTAAGCCAGCTTTTTCACTCTCCTCTTTTACCGTCATCAAGAGGCTCTTTAGTTCCTCTTCTCTTTCTGCCATTAGAGTGGTGTCATTTACATATACATGGTATCATCTGATATTTCCTAGAGGTTGTTGATATTTCCCCCAGCAATCTTGATTCCAGCTTGAGATTCATCCAGCCTGGTATTTTCACATGATATACTCTGCATAGACGTTAAATAAGCAGGGAGACAATATTCAGCCTTGTACTCCTTTCCCAATTTTGAACCAGTTAGTTGTTCTATGTCCAGTTCTAATTGTTGCTTCTTGACCTACATAATGGTTTCTCAGGAGACAGGTAAGGTGGTCTAGTACTCCTCTCTCTTAAAGAATTTTCCACAGTTTGTTGTGACCCACATAGTCAAAGGTTTAGTGTAGTCAACAAAGCAGATGTTTTTCTAGAACTTCCTTGCTTTCTCCATGATTCAACAGATGTTGGCAATTTGATCTCTGGTTCCTCTGCCTTTTCTAAACCCATCTTGTACATTTGAAATTTCTCAGCTCATGTACTGCTGAAGTCTAACTTGAAGGAGTTTCAACATAATCTTGGTGCTGCTGCTAAGTAGCTTCAGTTGTGTCCTACTCCGTGCAACCCCATAGACAGCAGCCCATCAGGCTCCCCTGTCCCTGGGATTCTCCAGGCAAGAACACTGGAGTGGGTTGCCATTTCCTTCTCCAATGCATGAAAGTAAAAAGTGAAAGTGAAGTCACTCAGTCATGTCTGACTCTTAGCGACCCCATGGACTGCAGCCTACCAGGCTCGTTCGTCCTTGGGATTTTCCAGGCAAGAGTACCGGAGTGGGTTGCCATTGCCTTCTCTGCATAATCTTGCTAGCAGGTGAAATTAGTGCAATTGTACAGTAGTTTGAACATTCTTTGGCATTGTCCTTCTTTAGAACTGGAATGAAAACTGATCTTTTCCAGTCCTGTGGCCACTGCTGAGTTTTCCAAATTTGCTGGCATGTTGAGTGCAGCATTTTCATAGCATCATCTTTTAGAATTTTAAATAGCTCAGCTAGAATCTCATCACCTCCACTAGCTTTGTTTGTAGTGATGCTTCCTAAGACCCACTTCAAACTCCAGGATGTCCAGCTTTAGGTGAGTGACCACATCATGGTGTTTATCCAGATCATTAAGATCTTTTTTGTAAGACACAGTTCTTCAGTGTCTTCTTGCCACCTCTTTTTAATATTTTCTGCTTCTGTTAGGCCCTTACCTTTTCTGTCCTTCATCATGCCCATCAATGCATGAAATGTTCCCTTGATATCTCCAGTTTTCTCAAAGAGATCTCTAAACTTTCCCATTCTATTGTTTTCCTCTAATTCTTTGCATTGTTCATTGAAGAACACCTTCTTAGCTCTCCTTGCTTCTCGGAAACTCTGCATTCAGTTGGGTATATCTTTCCCTTTCTCCCTTAGCTTTTTCTTCTCTTCTTTACTTGGCTATTTGTAAAGCTTCCTTGGACAGCCACTTTGCCTTCTTGGATTTCTTTTTCTTTGGAATGGCTTTGGTTACTGCCTCCTATACAATGTTATGAGCCTCCATCCATAGTTCTTCAGGCACTCTGTCTACCAGGTCTAATCCTTTGAATCTATTTGTCACCTCCATGGTGTACTCATAAGGGTTTGAAGAACACCTTCTTAGCTCTCCTTGCTTCTCGGAAACTCTGCATTCAGTTGGGTATATCTTTCCCTTTCTCCCTTAGCTTTTTCTTCTCTTCTTTACTTGGCTATTTGTAAAGCTTCCTTGGACAGCCACTTTGCCTTCTTGGATTTCTTTTTCTTTGGAATGGCTTTGGTTACTGCCTCCTATACAATGTTATGAGCCTCCATCCATAGTTCTTCAGGCACTCTGTCTACCAGGTCTAATCCTTTGAATCTATTTGTCATCTCCATGGTGTACTCATAAGGGATTTGACTTAGGTCATATCTGAATGGCCTAGTGGTTTTCCCTACTTTCTTCAATTTAAGCCTGAATTTTGCAATATGGAATTCATGATCTGAGCCACAGTCAGCTCCAACTCTTGTTTTTGCTGTCTGTATAGAGCTTCTCCATCTTTGGCTGCAAATATAATCAACCTGATTTTGGTACTGACCATCTTGTGATGTCCATGTATAGAGTCATCTCTCGTGTGATTGGAAGAGGGTGTTTGCTATGACCAGCATGTTCTCTTGACAAAACTCTTTGGCCTGCTTCAGTTTGTACTCCAAGGCCAAACTTGCCTGTTACTCCAGGCATCTCTTGACTTCCCACTTTTGCATTCCAATCCCCTATGATGAAAAAGACATATTTTTGGCACAAGTTCTAGAAGATGTTGTAGGTCTTCATAGAAGCCTTCAAGTTCACCTTCTTTGACACCAGTGGTTGTGGCACAGAGCTGGATTACTGTGCTGTTGAATGGTTTGCCTCAGAAATGAACTGAGATCATGCTATGGTACTGCATTTCAAACTCTTTCATTGACTTTGAGGGCTATTCCATTTCTTCTAAGAAATTCTTGCCCACAGTAGTAGATATAATGGTCATCTGAATTAAATTCACCCATCCCAGTCCATTTTAGTTCACTGATTCCTAAGAAGTTGATGTTCACTTGCCATCTCCTGCTTGACCACATCCAGTTTCCTGATCCATGAACCTAACATTCCAGGTTCCTATGCAATATTGTTCTTTACAGTATCAGACTTTACTTAACAAAATATATATACCTGTTAATCATCGCTATAACTGGTCATAAGGTTAGAGGTGGTATTTATTACTTCCTTCTTTCATTACTTTCCTTCTGTGCATCTATTGTTCTTTGTCTATGCTTTAGCTGGTTGTGGCCCTTTACCTAGGCAGTGACCCCAACTGTCATTTCTGAAGGATTCAAATCTTTAGTGGTCTTGCCTTTTTTGGATTCTTTCTTTAATCTTTTCTATAGAGATGGAAAAACAAGGGATGCCCCAGTGATTCCTCCTAGGTGCCAAATAGAATCCTCTCTGTCCTCATTGTTTATCGGGACAGTCCACTCCATCCAGTATTGTAACCTCTCCTCTGGCTATTAGATTAATGGCACGAGGACCCCAAAATAGTCAAGTGGCAGTTTAAATTTCTCGTCCAATTGGACCATCATTGTGTCCCGTCATGAAAGCATGGCTCCCTTGGGGATATAGCAGATGAGGTAGATGCTTCTCTTCATATCCCTTTGGCCCATCGAGTCACCTGCAACTGCAGAAGAGGCTACCTGCCCAGTGAAAGCTTTCCCCTACTTCTCTAGTCTCTCCCTCTAGGTTCTCTCACACTCTGCCAAAGGAAAGCCCAGAAATGTGACAGAGTTCATGTCTTTTAATTGGAGTTGGCAGGTACATGTCCTGCCTTCCTGTCCTCCAAAAGGACAATTCTGAAGTTTATTCCATGCGTTTTTTCAGAGGTTTCTTGGTGATAATGAGCTTCAGTTTCCCATGAGTGATTACTTTCTCATCCTTACACACCTTATTGTCTTTTCTTCTTTCTCTGACTCATTTTCCTCCCTTCATCACTTGTGCTTATTGGAGTGATCTTCCAGATAAATTGCCTGGACATGAAGTTCTGTCTTAGGACACGAACACAAACTAAGACAGGAATCAAGACCTATTTTAAAAAAAAAAGAGGAATTTATGACTGGGGAGAAGGGAAACTAAATTTTGTCAGCGGCTTATTAGGTATAATAGTTTCCAGAAGCTGGGTGTTGTGACTGTAAGAGAAACAGCACCATCTGTTGGCCACTGGCTCAGAGCATGAACTGTATCCTGGTAGCACCGGATTCACAGATTTGTCCCACAAGTAGTGCTGTAATTGGCGCTTCCCAAGTGGTGCTAGTGTTAAAGAACCCACCTGCCAATGCAGGTAGCTGTAAGAGACACAGGTTCAATCCTTGGGTCAGGAAGATCCCCTGGAGGAGGGCATGGCAACCCACTCCAGTATTCTTGCCTGGAAAATCCCATGGGCAGAGGAGCCTGGTGGGCTACAGTCCATAGGGTCACAAGGGTTGACGTGACTGAAGCTACTTAGCACAAACGCACTGCTGTAATTATGACTTCAGTAGGTCATTCCATCAATCTGTTGGATTAGATGTTCTCAGATGATGGGGTACATGGTAATATTAGTGAAAAACAAGAGTGTGAGCCAATTTCTCTTGCTTTCAAATGAGATCCTTGGTGAGAAGCAATCTTATAGAGATATAATGATAATGAGTCATGGAATCATCACATTCCATAACTCCACAGATCTTGTTGCTGGTAGAACCATTCTGGATAAGGAAAGAAGGAAGAAGTATCTGTTTAAGTGAGAATAAATCTCTGGCCCATCTTGATGGAAACAATCAAGTATAATCAGCATGCCCTCAGTGCCCTGAGGAAGAGTGCCATAACAAGGGTTCAATATAAGCTTCTGCTCTTGCAGTCTGAGCTCTCTGCCTTGGGGAGGAAAGTCCACAGTGTGGAGCCCTTATCCCTATTGCCATGGCTACTAGTACACAAACCTGGTGAACAAAGACTGGGAGGCTGAATAATGGAGCCAATAAACACTCACAGATGGGTCTTCTCCCTGATTATTAACAGCTTTCTCTGTTTTTAAAAATTAATTAACTGAAGTATAGTTGATTTACAATAATGTGTTAGTTTCAGGTGTACAGCAAAATGATTCGGTTATGCATATTTTCCTTATTTTTCAGGCTCTTTTCCATTATAGATTTTACACGATAGTAAATCCTTATTTTTCTTCATTCTTTCATCAATTTTATAAATGGTAGTTAGTATCTGCTAATCCCAAGTTCCTACTTTATCCTTCCCTATTCTGTTTCCATTTTCTGCTGATGGGTGAGGGTGAGCACTGAAAAATTGATGCTTTCAAACTGTGGTATTGAAGAAGACTCTTTAGAGACCCTTGGACTGCAAGGAGATCCAACCAGTCAATCCTATAGGAAACCAACCCTGAATGTTCATTGGAAGGACCAATGCTGAAGCTGAAGCTTCAATACTTTGGCCACCTGATGCAAAGAGCTGACTCACTGGAAAAGACTGATACTGGGAAAGATTGAGGGCAGGAAGAGAAAGGGACGACAGAGGATGAGATGGTTGGATGGCATCACCAACTCAATGGACATGGATTTGAACAAGCTCCGGGAGATGGTGAAAGACAGGGAAGCCTGGCATACTGCCATTCATGGGGTCACAAAGAGTCAGACATGACTGAGTGACTGAACAACAAATTCTCTTTCCTCTTTGGTAACCATAACTTTGTCTTCTATGTCTGTGGGTCTATTTCTGTTTTGTAAATAAATTCATTTGTATTATATTTTAGATTCCACATTTAAGTGATATCATATGATATTTGACTTTCTCTGCCTGACTTACTTCACTGAGTATGATACTCTCTAGGTTCATTAAGTGCTCCTGCAAATAGGCAATATTTCATTCTTTTTATAACTGAGTAATATTGCATTGTATACACACACACATCTTCTTTATCTGTTCATCTGCTGATGGACATTTAATTTGCCTCCATGTCTTGGCTTCTATAAATAGTGCTGCTATGAACATTGGGGTGCATGTTCATCTTTTCCAATTAGAGTTTTCATCTTTTCTGGATATTTGACCAGGAGTGGGCTTGCTGAATCATATGGTAGAAGAACTTTCTCTTCAGTGGATGCCTTTGGGTAAGCTTTCAAATAAGAAGCAAAATCTTCATGTATGCATGCTAAGTCACTTCAGTCTGACTCTCTGCAATCCAATGGACTGTAGTCCACCATACTCCTCTGTCCATGGGATTCTCTGGGCAGGAATACTGGAGTGGGTTGCCATTTCCTTCTCCAGGGGATCTTCTCAACCCTGGGATTGAACCTGGGTCTCCTGCATTGCAGGCAGATTTCTTACTGACTGAGCCACCAGGGAAGCCCGCTGAGCCAGTAGGAAAGCCCAAAAATAGTGTTGGCCAATTTGGAGAGATCCATTAGTAGCTCAGCTGGTGATGAACCTGCCTGCCAATGTAGGAGACACAGGAGACACAAGAGACAAGGGTTTGATCCTTGGGCCAGGAAGAACCCCTGGAGAAGGAAATGGTGACTTGCTCCAGTGTTCTTGCCTAAAAAAATGCCTTGGATAGAGGAGCCTGGTGGGCCACAGTCCATGGGACTGCTCAGAGTCAGACACAACTGAGCATGCACACATGGTTACTCATGGTATTCATATTCCTCTTCCATAGATTTCCTTGTTACCAATATTCCAATATTATTCTTTAGAAGTCTATGAGCAATAGGGAAATGTGAGCTACTACCTATGAGCCAGAGTAGATCTGTACCTCAGACCATGATCCTTATAGGCTAAGTGGACATCCTCATGTACTGCCCAAAGTTCTCCCCACTGGGAGAGTTGATTTTCACATTTTCTTTCAAAGCTGCTCCTGGGTAATATAATAACAATCCACTTCTGGCTGATGCCAACATATGGTGCAGGCCCATCTTTAAACTAGGCCCAAGTTTTATTTTATTCTGCTTTGTTTTCCCCTAAGTGATGGTCATAGGGAACTCCTCATGAGGCCCTAGAGTCCCTGCCATCTGCCTGTGCCACTTACCTGTGTCCTCCTGACCCAATCAAGGGTAATCTTTCTATGCTATTTTTAATTGATGATGGTTTGTTGGTATGTATGTCTAATACTGGGCTTCCCAGGTGGTGCTAGTGTTAGAGGACTCACTTGCCATTGCAGGAGATTTAGGAGACTTGGGTTCAATCCCTGGGTTGGGAAGGTCTGCTGGAGGCACAGCAACCCACTCCAGTGTTCTTGCTTGGAGAATCTAATGGACAGAGGACCTGGCGGGCTATGATCCATGTGTCACAAAGAGTTAGATATGACTTAGCACACATGCACATGTCTCATGTCATGGCACGTCAAGATTGGCAGATCAGAGAAGATCAGCCTTTATGTCATCACGATCCAGTCTATCAGAATCTAGTGCTCTGTTAGCATAAGAGAGCATGGTATAATGTAAAAAACTTGAAGTCCTGTGCTTTGACTCTCTTACCGGGATTTGTGCAAGGGTCCATACAGCATCCTCACTCGACATGGAAATTTAGATCTTCTGGATTATTAGACTTGATTGGCAGAGCCTGGACCTGCTGCAGAGCCTTTTTATTTTCTGGGAACACAGGTTTCTCAGTAAATGGCTCAGAGAAATACATCCAGATGGGGTGTATGTTGCCTCCAAAATCCAAATGCACCCACTATGTTTGTGCCGCTTTCTTAGTGTTCGGATGCACAAGGCACAGAAACCTGTCTTTAGCTTTAACATAGGGATTCTTGACTTTTTTCATCTTGACATTTTGAACTTGATAGTTCTTGATTGTGCGGAGGTGCCCTGTACATTTCAGGATGTTTAGCAGCATCTTTGGGTCTCTGCCCACAAGATGCCAATAGCCACTAACTCCCTTCCCTACAGCTGTAACAACCAAAAATGTCTCCAGATAGTGTCTGCTCAGTGTTCAGTAGGGGACAAAATTGTCTCTGGTTGAGAACCACTGCTGTACAGGAATAGTGCAATGCTCCTTTCACAGAAGTTGTGTGTCTCTGGCATTCATGTATCTTCCTGAGAATATTTACTCCTTCCTGTTCACTGAGTCAGTCAACAGATGCTGTTAGTGTCTGGTTCAGATGACTGTTCCACAGGATGTCCAGATGGTCAAGGTCCATGTGGGCTACACTGTAACACTATTGGAGAATTGACATGGACCTGAAGTAAAACTATAAAAGTCAGTTACTGTTCCTGACATATGAAAATGTGTTGCTTTGATTTTCTGTGCTAATTGATTTGAGGGGAAAATGACTTGCCAGATCAACAGCTGCATCCTACATGGGCAGGACTAGGTAGGGGCATGCTGATGTGTCTCAGCAAAGATGCCATATCTGGATCAAAAGGTGCAAGTGGAGTCGCTGCCTAGTTTTGTTTTTTTTTGACTTGACAAATATTTATTAAGCACCTATCACACATTCAACACTGTTTTAGGTACTAAGAATGTACCTGTGAACAAAGGAATCATGATTTATGTTTATCTGTTAACAACAGTTTGATGTAAATCAAAACTACAGTGGGATATCACCTCATACCAACCAGAATGAGTATCATAAAAAAGCCCACAAACAACAAATGCTGGAGAGGGGGTGGAGGAGAAGGGAACCCTCTTACACTGTTGGCAGGAATGTAACTTGGTACAATCATGAGAGAATTAAAAAGCTAAAAATAGAGCTACTATATAACCCTGCAGTCTCACTCCTGATCTGGAGAAAAACATGATCCAAAAGATACATGCACCCCAATGTCCATTGCAACACTGTTTACAATAGCCAAAACATGCTGCTGCTGCTGCTGCTAAGTCGCTTCAGTCGTATTCGACTCTGTGCCACCCTATAGATGGCAGCCTACCAGGCTCCTCTGTCCCTGGGATTCTCTAGGCAAGAATACTGGAGTGGGTTGCCATTTCCCTCTCCAATTCATGTATGCATGCTAAGTCGCTTCAGTCATGTCTGACTCTGTGCGACCCCACGGAGAGCAGCCGACTAGGCTCCCCTGTCCATGGGATTTTCTAGGCAAGAATACTGGAGTGGGTTGCCATTTCCTTCTCCAGGACATGGAAGCAATCCAAATGTCCACTGACAAAGGAACAGATAAAGAAGATGTGGTACATATAAACAACGTTTCAAAATCTCCTGAGTAGAAGCCTGGATAATCTGAATTTCTGTCTAGTTTTGCCACTGTCAAAAGCAGGAATTATACAGAAGTGAGATGAGACTCATCACTTTTGCATCTATCAAATCATTGATGGTGGCACCAATCCCTGCAGTTCCCAGAGGGCTGTGATATTGCATTTGGCTTGGAGAATTCAATGGACAGTACAGTCCATGGGATTGCAAAGAGTTGGAAACGACCGAGTGACTTACACTTTCAGTTTCACTTTACCATTTAGTTAGGGAAGGGCAGTTCCAGGGGCCACTTGGCTCTGCCTATTGTAACAGTCCTTTCTCATGGGTCAGGAAGCTAGTGCAGGAAATCTGCCAGCTGCCAAGCCTGTCTAGACTAAACATGCATTTAGGACCTGGAAAAGTAACTTAGCATGGGTTTACAGAACTCTCTGAGCCCTTTGTGTGATTGACTTGGATATAAGCTTATTATCTGGTTACCTGAAGCCCTCAATCTATCCAGGGGTCCCAAAGGATTAGCATAAATTCAGATCAGTGTCTAATAATCCTTCAAAGTCTGGATATGTCCCTGCCCTCAGTGCATGCTCATTCTTTTAAACGCCGTGGTCCTTTGGGGAACGTCTTAGAGAAAGATTTACGGTATACAGCTGTGACAATGTTGCAGTGTCCTTACTGAAGAGGACCCAGTTTCTCCTTTAATCACTGGACCCTGGGTATGTGCTATAACCTGGAACTGAATTAGGGGCCAAGACTTCCTCTTGTGACAATTCAAGTGAGGTTTCTGTGTACCAGAACGTTAGTTCTCCAGGTTGTGTATATCAAGGAAAACTTTAGTAGGCTACCCATCCATTAATATTTCAGTCCTAGGGACCCTGTCATCAAGTTGGTACCCCCACAGGTTCCTGAGGATCAAAACATTCTGACTGCCACTCTGCTCCTGCTGTCTACTGTGGTCCATCATGGTAACTGTGCCTTCTTGTCTCTATGGTTTATTATCGGCACATGGCCCCTGCCACTCTGGCAACATTCCCACTGAAACCAGGAAACCCATTTCAATCATCCTTGGTCCAAGGAGGAGAGGCATTGCAGAGCTTCCAAGGAGGCCTGTGTTTCTCTAATGTTTTCTCTGTGTCTTAGTGCTCTCTGACCCCTTCTACAAAATATAGTCAGAAGGGTGAGCAGGTTGCACATGATAAATTTACTCCAACATTCCCATCACCTTGACTCTTTCATGTCTGACCCTGTAGCTTGACTTTTTTGTGTGAATCTTTACATTTCTTTCTCTCATTATGCATGCTCAGTCAATTCAGTTGAGTTCAACTCTTTGTGAGCCTGTGGATCCATCAGGCTTCTCTGTTCATGGGTTTTCCTAGCAAGAATACTGGAGTGGGCTGCCATGTCCTACTTCAGGGGATCTTCCTGACCCAGGGATCAAACCTGCACTTCCTGTATTGCAGGAAGATTCTTTATGCTGAGCTACCAGGGAAGCCCTCCTTCTCCTCATTATTTGAGTGAAATTCTGACTGCTAAGTTTCATTAAACGTAGGCCACTACTGAATCCTGCTTTCAATCAACCAGATCAGGCAGGTTGCTAGAGGTGCTCCCTTTAGAACATTAAGAGCAGAAGGACACCTGTGTTTAATCTGACATATTATATTCTAGCCTTTCTTTTGTAATACCCTTAGAATCTACTTTGATGCAGTTTTCCAGGCTATTGCTAACGTACATACAAAAGATACTATAATTGTTTAGGTGTATAAGCTCATTTTTCTATTTATTATCTGGAATATACCTTATAATTCTCTCCTGGTTCCCTGGATTTAACTTTAGAAGTGGGTTTGGAGGTGGTAGGGGGATAGGATTTGGGGGAGAATAGATACCTCTTTTCAAGGCAACTGCTGCATATATATTCTTTCAACAGGGGAAGGTCAGTAAGGAGATGGGGCTTGGGGGATATTTATGGGGCTAGTTGGAGGTCACCTCAAATGTCCCCATCTTAAGTCACAGGACCATGCTAGTTTCCAGTTGATGTCCTAACTTTAAGGCAGTGACTTAGGCTGTGAATTCAATGTCATCACATTTTAGCAACTTGATCAAATATATTTGGTTCTGATCATCAACCATGGTTTGTCCTTAAGTGGTAAGAAACAAGAGATTCTTCACACCACTATAGAAGCTTTCTGGTTCTCTGATCACACATTTAGCTGAGTTTAAAGCTCTGAATTTAATATTTTACCTTTCTAAGCTGCCTAATGCTTGTGAAGTTGTCAGGCTACTCTGTAGTCCTTATAATTATCACAACTAACCATAGTGAAGTACAGTAGCTCCAAATTTTATTTCCTTACTTTCATCTGCCATTTTCTTACAAGCAACTGTAGATACTAATTTAAGCAATTATAGTACCATTGCTTGGCCTGGATTCCTAGAATTTTATTTTCCACTTGCTGGAAGTGATAAGGGCATTCAAGTTAAAGAAGCGAGCAAATTAAACTCCTGGTGAACAGTGGAAAGATGTGATGTTATCAGAACCTCAAAGCTAAGGCTGTCAGGCAGAATCTAGAGCCATGGTAGGAGGTTTTTAGTTGGAGGTGGAGCCACAGAGATGTTGTATTAACCACTGGAGATGATGCTCGAGGGACAGCAAGAGAGAAGAAATCTCTTGGCTTCTCCTCACCTACTGCTGAAAGCTAAAAGAAGCAGTGAAGCCAGGGGATTCACCCGAGACAAGCAAGAGTGGCTGGTTTTGTAGTCCTCTGTAATTCAATTCCAGTCTTATGGTAAACCTTATTTTTCACTGAGTGAGTCCTTGTTCCTTGTTTTCAAGGGGATCTAACTATCAGAGTTTGTACAAAGTGCTTTGGAAGCCCAGTGGAGAGAGCAGCTCAGCTTGCTGCAGGTGTGCAAGAAGGGCTATCTGAGGTCCCAGAGGTGAGAGAGAGTTTGCCAGGTGGAAAAGAAGAGCAGGTGTACACTGGAGGGACCAGCGTGTCAGAAGTGAGGAGGTGGGGCAAGACAGGCAGCTAAAGAAAAAGGGACAGTTGTATGACAGTACGTGCCTGTGTACTAAGTCACTTCAGTCATGTTTGACTCTTTGCAACCCCCTGAACTATCGCCAGCCAAGTTTCTCTCTCTGTCCGTGGGATTCTCCAGGCAAGAACGCTGGAGTGGGCTGCCATTTTCTTCTCCAGGAGATCTTCCTGAAGCAAGGATCAAACCCATGTCTCCTGCATTGGCAGGCTGGTTTACTACCAGTGTCACCTGGGAAGCCCTATATGATAGAAAAAAGTGAAAGTTAAAGTGTTAGTCGCTCAGTTGTGTCTGACTCTTTGCAACCCCATGGACTGTAGCCCACCAGGCTCCTCTGTCCATGAAATTCTCTAGACAAGAATCCTGCAGTGGGTAGCCATTCCCTTCTCCAGCAGATTTTCTTGACCCAGGGATTGAACCCATGTCTCCTGCACTGCAGGCAGATTCTTTACCATCTGAGCCACCACGGAACCCTCTATATGATAGTACCTACCTCATATTTGTTTTAAGGCTAAATGAAAAAATAGTCCCTGGTACAATCTGAGCTCTAACTGTACACTAAACTATTTTAAGTGCTTTATAAAAATTGATTAAGACTCACAAAAACTCATTAAGGTGTATCTTAAAACTACATTTTACAGATGAAAAAAATGAAGTTTATCGAGTTTTGTAATTTTCCCAAGGTCACACACTTACATAACCTGACCCCAAAGACAGAGTCTTTACTGCTTGCTGTTCAGTTCAGTTTGGTGGGTTTGGTGAGAGATTTCAAGATGGCAATGGTTCTTTAGATGCTTAAGGACATGAGAGTGAGAAGAGAAAGGAGACAACGATAAGAGGAATAAGGCCCTAACCACCTTTTATGAAAGGGCAATATGTGCTCTCTTTACCCTACTCATTTTATTTAATTATCATCTCTACCTTGCTCTAGGAAAGCACGGATTTTTATCTGTTTACTTATTAACTCCAAGCATCTAGAATAGCATCTGACATACAGTAGGTGCTCAAAAAAACACTTGTTACATGAAAGCGCAAGTTTTCTGAGAAGGCAGGAGGTGGGAACGGCCTGAACCACCAACAGTGTGCTTCCTACCCTCACAGCACTTACAGTCTAGCTGCGAGGTAGACTCCATGGTGTTCCATAGCTTCCTGCACACTGTGGGTAAAAAAGGGGAGGGAAAGGTATAATGAGCTTGAGTTTCTCAGCCGGCTGAGAAGTGAATGGGGTAATACTTGTGTGATAATTAAGTCTGAATGGTTCTGACATCGTTGAATTACTTAATTCGTGTGTCTTTGAAGTACAGAAAACACAATTGTTAGGTCTTTGTACTTTGATCCTTTCAAGTCTGGCACCCGGGCGGTGCCGCTGTGTTTGGCTTGGGACTGCACTTTTCTGAAACAATTTCAGAGTCACAGATTTCTGAGGCGGACTTCTAGGTTCTTTATCTATGGGACACACTATGGTGATAAAGGAAGCAGAGGGAACGGAGGGACTGATTTCGTGAGAGGAACAACTGTGTGGCCAAAAGCGGGATGCAAGCACGGCCTGGGGAAGGCAACAGAGCCGAGAAACAGCCGTGCCCAGGTCACGCAAGAAACCCACGCCCTACTTTCCGCCTCGGCGGCCCGTCGGGCGGGAACCTGGCTGCGCTTGCGCGCGGGCTGCCGGCGAGTGGAGCACCGAGGGGCGCGGCCGCAGCTGGGAGTCACGTGGTGCGCCGGCCAGCCGCCCCGCCCCTCCGCAGTCGCCCCGCCCCGCCCCTTTCCCGGCGGGACGCTCGGAGCCGCCCCGAACTGCGCAGGGCGGCCAGGGGTGAGTGTCCGCGAGGGGCGCGCGTTACGCAGAGCCGGGAGATCCTGGACTGGGGTGCGGGTCGGCGGAAGGCGTAGAGGGGGCCAAGGGGACAAAATGGCGGCGGGGTACGCCCTTTCACCCCCTCCCCTCACCTGGGAGTGCGAGCGGAGAGGGACTGGGAACACTGCTGGGGGAGGGGAGCCGCGGCAGCTCGGGAGGGCCGTGGGGTCCTCCGAGGAGGCCTGAGTACGGGGGTGGGCAGGCTGTGGGCCTGCCCTGCGGACTCATCTAGGGGTGTTAGCGACAGGGGACTCCGCTCACCCCGCGGGCCGAGAGGGGTGCGGGGGGCTGCTTTACTCCATCAGAGGGGCGGGCCCAGGGCGGCCGCGGGTCGACGCTTTCGGAATGTCCAAACTGCTAGGGGCTAACGGAGGAGCCGTCCTCCCAGCCTTTCATTTGACAGGTGATCGTCACCGTGTCATTCTCAGCAGGGTTTACCACGCTTTTCCTGCACGTTGACCAGGGTATTAGCTCTGCCCGGGAAGCAGGGCGGGAAAGGTCTCTGCATCTTACAGATGCGTGAATTGAGGCCTGGAGGGGTAAGGAGTTTAACCAGGGCCTGGCACCTGGGTGTAGTAGAACCTAACCTCTGCCTCTTTCGGTGTTCTTGCCCAGCCCTCATTCGCGCCTTCCCTCCCCTGCCAGTGAGGGACGGGATTGTTTGAAAGCAGACAGAAAACTGGTCCTCCAAGCAGCACCTGCTGCTGTCAAGTGGCTCCCGCTGAGATGGGGCGCGCCCGCTTGAGAGCAGCTTCTTCCTGTTGTTGGTGACCTGTATTCCTCATTCTCTTTGTGCCAAGTTATTCTAACATGAAAATAGCTCTTCAGTGTGATATCTTATTGAAGAGTCATTCCTTAAATATAAGCAGATGTTGATTTCACCAGCCTTAGCGATTTCGTTCCCATGAGTGTCAACGATCCGAGGTGGAAGACTGGGATAAGCATTGTACATTTTACCAGTGGGGAAACTGAGGTCATTCCTTGCCCCAGGTCAGCCGCTGGTAAATGGTTCATCTGGAATTAAGCTTTAAAACCTAAGGTTGGTATTCTGACCAGGGTCCCATTCTGGTTTGTATTGATGGCTCTGGTCCTTGTATTTTGTTTTTTTGTCATTGTTAAATACGACTTTTCCTCAAAATGTGTTCGTGGCAGATTGACTTATGCTGCATATTGAAGTGATTTGAATAATATCCATTAAGGAATTAATTACAGAATCAATTTTTATTATGATTTGAAAAGGTGGCAGTGGAAGTGTGGCTTAATGGCTTTGAAGGCAGACTGATCTGAGTTTGAATCGCAGCTCTCCTACTTGTCCTTTGACAGACAAATTTTTCTGAGCCTTGGTTTCCTCATCTGTAAAATATGGATATTATTGTCTGTCTCACAAGTTTGTTGATAGCAAGTAAATGAGGTGTCTTAAGCTTTAGAACTACTTCTGGCCCATGTTAAGCACTCAGCATATGCTTTTTCCTTTTCTTTCTTTCTCCCCACTCCATTGAGCTGCAATTTTTTTTTTTTTTTTCCATTCTCTGAACCCTGATGGTTTAGGTCAGTTTACCTGGTGGATATATATGGAAGCATAATCAGTGTGGCTGTATAGATACAGTTATGAAAAAATAGGTTAATTGAGCTCCAAGGGATCTAGTGTTTTAAGCATAGACTTCAAAATTGTTCTTGCAGTTTCATAGATATTTAAGAATCTCTACATGTTGATTTGATACTGACTTCACTAATTCCTTCATTTAACCACTATATGAAGGGGATTGACATTGTCCTCTTTCACCTTCACACCCAATCACAACCCAACCTAGTTTAAAGAAGAAGCAAAAATTCTTTGGGAAATCATATAGGAACATTCTTTAAACACTTAGAAAGTGGTAGTGGTATTTAATGGGAAGATAAATAGGATTCTCTGTAATGGTGCAGTCTAATATCCTTTGTGAAATCAGCATTTGTAGAAATTGTAGACATGAAAATGGCCAATGGCTTGTATAACAAAACAAGTCACTAATAAAAATCTGTTTCCAGTTTTATGCTGGGATGGTAACCTTTTTCACAAACCTGTGTCTGGCTTTGGCGGTAGGTCTTACGGAATATAAAGAGAAAGATCTACAGTCCATTGGTGGAGACATCCTTAAAAAATATTAGGAAGTATTTTTTTGCTCTGTGACATGGAACACTAAAGATTTCATGAAACTTTACTAAAATAATTTCTACATTTTAGTGATAACTTCCTAAAGTAAGTTTATTATATATTTTGAAAACATATGCAAAGTGGAGAGAATAGAAAAATTAACTTCTATGTACCAATCTATTTTAGCAATTACCTATGCACGGACAATCTTGCCCCACTAAAGCTGGCACTTCCCATTCTTTTGGAAGCAAATCTCAGACATCATATTTCATTTCTAAAGATTTCTCTATGTGTCGAGCTTGCTTTTAATATATTGCTGGAAAGGAGAGGTAATTTTGATATTTTCAAAGAGGCATGGGTTTATGGAAGAAAATAAATACCTCTTCAGTTCAGTTCGTCTCTCAGTCATGTCCAAATCTTTGCAACCCCATGAACTGCAGTATGCCATTCCCATTCTTTTGGAAGCAAATCTCAGACATCATATTTCATTTCTAAAGATTTCTCTATGTGTCGCGCTTGCTTTTAATATATTGCTGGAAAGGAGAGGTAATTTTGATATTTTCAAAGAGGCATGGGTTTATGGAAGAAAATAAATACCTCTTCAGTTCAGTTCAGTCTCTCAGTCATGTCCAAATCTTTGCAACCCCATGAACTGCAGTATGCCAGGCCTCCCTATCCATCACCAACTCCTGGAGCCTACCAAAACTCACATCCATTGCGTTGATGATGCCATCCAACCATCTCATCCTCTGTTGTCCCCTTCTCCTTGTGCCCTCAATCTTTCCCAGCATCACTGTCTTTTCAAATGAGTCAGCTCTTCGTATCAGGTGGCCAAAGTATTGGGGTTTCAGCTTCAACGTCAGTCCTTCCAATGAACACCCAGAACTGATCTCCTTTAGGATGGACTGGTTGGATCTCCTTGCAGTTCAAGGGACTCTCAAGAGTCTTCTCCAACACCACAGTTCAAAGGCATCAATTCTGTAGCACTCAGCTTTCTTTATAGTCCAACTCTCACATGCATACATGACTACTGGAAAAACTATAGCCTTGACTATATGGACCTTTGTTGGCAAAGTATGTCTCTGCTTTTTAATATGCTGTCTCGATTGGTCATAACTTTCTTTCCAAGGAGTAAGTGTCTTTTAATTTCATGGCTGCAGTCACCATCTGCAGTGATTTTGGAAAGGAAAAGGAAAGTGAAGTCGCTCAGTCATGTCCAACTCTTTGTGACCCCGTGAACTGCAGCCTACCAGGTTTCTCCGTCCATGGAATTCTTCAGGCAAGAATACTGGAATGGGTTACCATTTCCTTTCCCGACCCAGGGATCAAACCTGGGTCTCCCGCACTGGAGGCAGGCACTTTAATCTCTGAGCCACCAGGAAAGCAGTGATTTTGGAGCCCCCCAAAAATAAAGTCAGCCACTATTTCCACTGTTTCCCCATCTATTTGCCATGGAGTGATGGGACTGGATAAGCCAACTTTTTCACTCTCCTCTTTCACTTTCATCAAGAGGCTCTATAGTTCTTCACTTTCTGCCAGAAGGGTGGTGTCATCTGCATATGTGAGGTTATTGGTTTTTCTCCCTGCAATCTTGATTCTAGCTTATGCTTCCTCCAGCCCAGTATTTCTCATGATGTACTCTGCATAGAAGTTAAATAAGCAGGGTGACAATATATAGCCTTGATGTACTCCTTTTCCTATTTGGAACCAGTCTGTTGTTCCATGTCCAGTTCTAACTGTTGCTTCCTGACCTGCATACAGGTTTCTCAAGAGGCAGGTCAGGAGGTCTGGTATTCCCATCTCTTTCAGAATTTTCCACAGTTTATGGTGATCCACACGGTCAAAGGCTTTGGCATAGTCAATACAGCAGAAATAGATGTTTTTTTCTGGAACTCTCTTGGTTTTTCAATGATCCAGCAGATGTTGGCAATTTGATCTCTGGTTCCTCTGCCTTTTCCAAAATCAGCATGAAATACCTCTTAGTTGATATATTCATGGTAATAAATATAAGAGTGATCAGAATTGAAAACTTCATTAAATAACTTGGAATTATAAAATGTCTGTATTGCTTTTCAGAATACCTACTTTACTATTATATACTTATTTTCCAGTTGACAAATGTGAAAAATTAACAATAGTTTGGAGTGTGCTGACATCAGCATTGTTTAAGTTCCAGTGTCAAAAAGCAAATACTCAAGATTTTCTTTTAGAAGAGGCAAAAACATGAGTGACAAATTTTATGAACGTTGGAAAGTAACTGATTGAAACCCTGATTTTTCTAGAATTTACTGACAAATACGAGACAGTTCGTAGATAGAAGTACTGTCGTTACTTTGGTTAGTTGGGCCTATATCTTTTAGAGTCATGCTGATAGCAGACTTCTTCCTAGTTGGGCATGCCATTTGATTCTTGCCTTTTCAGAACCTGTGCGCCTGAACTCAGAGAGGACAGATGCCTTTCCTGGCACTTGAGCCAGTCTTCACATTTTTATCTCTAGGACTCTCAGGTGTCTGTACATTCTGGGACTTCAGGGCAGGGTAGGACAAGTTAGTTCATCACAGGCAGCAACCTGTTCAGAAACCTTGGGCCCAGTTAGTCCTAGTGTTCATTCCCTGCTTACTAACTTTTTTTTTGTGTGTGTGTGTACTCTAGTTTCTGCTTGGCCATTGTTTTCCTGTAGCCTTCAGTTCTCAAATTTAATTTGAGTAGCACTGTCAGTATTTTGCCATATTCATTTTTTTATATTAGCTGATTTTTCATTTATGGTGGTGTTATGGTTCCTTTTAAAATTTAAGTAAAAATATAGTTCTTTTCATAGAGAAATGTTATGTAGATAATAGTACAGATGGTAATTAGGACAAGTATGAAAGTAGGAACTGAAATTTTGGAAATTCTAAGTCCTTTTTAAAAAAAGCTTTATTGAGATATTTCGCATAGAAAATTCAACTGTTAAAGTGTACATTTCAATGTGTTTTTTTTTAATTTGCATCTACAAATCAGTGAATGTGACATGCCACTTTAACGAAAAGAAGGCTGAAAATCGTATGATTATCTCAATAAATGCAGAAAAAAATCATGTGATACCATTTAACACTCATTTATGATAAACACTCTCAACACAGTGTGTTTAAGAGGAATATATGTCAACATAATAAAGGCCATATATGAAACAGACCTTCAGTTAATATCATACTTAATGGTGAAAAGCTTAAAGCTATCTCTCTAAAATTGGGGCAAGACAAAGATGCCAACTCTTGCCACTCTTATTCAACATAGTATTGGAAATCCTAGCCAGAGCACTCAGGCAGGAAAAGGAAGTAGAAGGCATCCAAATTGGAAAGAAGATGTAAATTCATCACTATTTGTGGATAACATGATTTTATAAATAGAAAACCCTAAGGATGCCACCAAAAAACTATTATAAATGCAGGGGAATTCCCCAGCAGACCACTTGTTAGGACTCCACACTTCTACTGCAGGGGGCACAGGTTGATCTTTGGTTGAGGAACTAAGATTTCACATGCTGATAAGCTGAAAAAGAAGGAAAAGAAATAATAACTACAGTATAGTTGCAGGATACAAAATAAAAATACAGGAATCTGTTGTATTACTATATGCTAACAATGTGCTAGTAGAAAGAGAAACTAGGAAAAGAATCCTATTTAAATTTGCAATAAAATAATAAAATAGGAATAAAAGTAAGGATTTGAAAGACCTTTAAACTCAAAAATATAAGACATTGTTGAAAGAAATTTAAGAAGACACAAATAAATAGGTATTCCATGCTTATGGATTGGAAGAATTAATATTGTTAAAAAGGCCATATTACCCAGTGCAATCTACAGATTCAATGCAATCCTGTCAACATTCCAGGGATATTTTTCAGGGAAATAAAGCCAAAAATTATGAACTCTATATAATATTAAAGTTTATATGGAAGCACGAGATACTAAATAGCCAAAGCATCCTGAGAAAAGAACAAAACTGGAGCTACACACTCCCTGATGGCAAACTATTGTGAAAAGCCATAGTAAGCACTACAGCGTGGCATTGGTAGAAAAATAGATACACTTACCAGTAGAAGAGATTTGAGAAATAAACCCACTCATGTATGGACTACTGATTTATGACAGAGGAACAAAGCTCATACAATGGAGGAAGGACGACTTCTTCAACAGATGGTCCTAGGAAAACTTGAGAGCAAGATGCAAAAAAAAAAGAAACTAGACTGCTATCTCACACTGTACACAAAAATCAACTCAAAGTGAATGAATGATTTAAATGTAAGATCTGAAACCATAAAACTCCTAGAAGAAACTGTGGGTAGTATGTTCCTTGACATCAGTCTTAGCAATATTTTTCTAGATTAGTTTCTTAAGGCAAGGGGAAACACAAGCAAAAGTAAACAAATGGGACTACATTAAATTAAAAAACTTATGTGCAGTAAAGGAAACCATCAACAAAACAAAGACAACCTACCGAATGGAAGAAGGTATTTGCAAATGATGTATCTGATAAGGGGTCAATATCCAAAATGTATAAAGAACTAATACAGCTCAACAGCAGCAAAAAGAATTCATTGAAAAGTGGGCAGATGATCTGAATAGTTATTTTTCCAATGAAGACATGCAAATGACAACAGACACATGAAAAGGTGTTCAACATCATTAATTAATAGGAAAATGAAGATCTAAACTATAATGAGCTATCTCCTCATGCCAGGTAGAATGGCTATTATTGCAAAGCCAAGAAATAAATGTTGCTGAGGATACGGAGAAAAGGGAAGCCTTATGCACTGTTAGTGGGACTATAAATTGGTGCAGGCACTTTAGAAGATGGACATTCTTCAAAAATTAGGAATAGGTCTACCGTATGATCCAGCTATCCCACTTTCTGGTATTTATTTAAGGAATATGAAAACACTAATCTGAAAGGATAACTGTGCCCCCCATGTTCATTGCCACATTATTTATAATCACCAAGATGTGGAAACAATCTAAGTGCTCATCAATAGAGAATGGATAAAGAAGATGTAATATATATATATATTTGTATACACACATAATTAAATACTACGCCATAGAAAGATGAAATCTTGCCATTTGCAACAACATGGATAGAGCTTGAGTGTACTATGCTCAGTGAAGTAAGTTGCATGGGAGAAAGACAAATACTGTAAGATTTCACTCATGTGAAATGTGAAAACAAAAAATAAGTGAACAACCCAAACTAGAAGAAACATGTGGATACAGAGAACAGGATAATGGTTACCAGAGGAGAAGGGACAGGATGGGAGTAGGGTACAATGGATAAAGGTGGTTAACTGTGTTGACAGATGGAATCTAAATTTTTGGTGAGCACACTGTTGGGTATATACCAGTAGAAATATCATATTGTGTATGTGAAGTTATGTAACGGTATAGGCCAAGGTTACCACAATAAAAAAAAAAGAAAAGGCTCCTGCCAACGGTTCAGTCCCTGGGGAGTGTTCTAATTGGCTTATGGTCTCTGGCAGATACTTCAGTATTAGAAAGTGGGTCCTCATCACTTATGGTCTATGCACTTTTTAATCAGGTGTTTTTGTGCTGATTCCTGAGTTGAGTAAATCTACCTATGAGTCAGAAAACAAAGATCATGGCATCTGGTCCCATCATTTGATGGGAAATAGATGAGGAAACAGTGGAAACAATGTCAGACTTTATTTTTGGGGGGCTCCAAAATCACTGCAAATGGTGACTGCAGCCGTGAAATTAAAAGACACTTACTCCTTGGAAGAAAAGTTATGACCAACCCAGAGAGCATGTTGAAAAGCAGAGACATTACTTGGCCAACAAAGGTCCGTTTTGTCAAGGCTATAGTTTTTCCAGTGGTCGTGTATGGATGTGAGAGTTGGACTGTGAAGAAGGCTGAGCACTGAAGAATTGATGCTTTTGAACTGTGGTGTTGGAGAAGACTCTTGAGAGTCCCTTGGACTGCAAGGAGATCCAACCAGTCCATTCTGAAGGAGATCAACCCTGGGATTTCTTTGGAGGGAATGATGCTAAAGCTGAAACTCCAGTACTTTGGCCACCTCATGCGAAGAGCTGACTCATTGGAAAAGACTCTGATGCTGGGAGGGATTGGAGGCAGGAGGAGAAGGGGATGACAGGATGAGGTGGCTGTATGGCATCATGGACTCGATGGACATGAGTCTGGGTGAACTCCAGGAGTTGGTGATGAACAGGGAGGCCTGGTGTGCTGCGATTCATGTGGTTGCAAAGAGTCAGACACGACTGAACAACTGAACAGAACTGTCCATTCCCAGAAATTCTGTAGGTTTCCTGGCCATATTTTCTATTGTTTTTTAAAGACAGTTGTTTCGGGGGCTCATCTCTCCTGTGCAGGATCTAGGTGTTGGAGTGCTTGATGTGGAGCTCAGATCCCTCACTTTCCAGAGAAAAGATCCGTACCTTCTGGTACCTCCTGACTGTGAATTGATGCAGCTGGTACTGGGGTTTTCCTTGGCAAAACACTCTCTGCCTCTCTCATGCTCTGCCTCTCATGTCTGTATTGATGTTCTGCCCTTTGTTGTGGAAGTTCTTTTTACCAAGTTTTTATGTCCCTTTTCAAGGAAATTATTCATGTATAGTTTTTGATTTATTGTATACATAGGAGGAGTTGAGTTCAGGATCTTCATGCAGCACTATAAGAACCCTCCCCATCCCTTTTTTTTTTTTTCCCCAGTAGAAATCTTTTCTTAGAGCAGTTTTAGAATTGCAGCAAAATTAGGAGGAAAATACAGAGACTTCCCATGTACTCCCTGTCTCTACTTGTGTATAGCCTCCCCATTATCAACATCCCTTGCCAGAGTGGTACATTCGTTACCATTGATGAACCTACAGTGGCAAATTATTGTGACCTAAAGTCCATAGTTTTCATTACTCTCTACTCTTGGTGTACATTCTATGGGTTAGGACAAATGTATAATGGCATGTGGGGACTTCTCAGGTGGCTTAGTAGTAAAGAATCTGCCTGCCAATGCAGAGAGCAAACCCATGTCTCCTGCATTGGCCGGTGGATTCTCCATGACGAGCCACCAGGGAAGCCCTAATGTAACGTTTCTAACCTGACACAGTGGTGACCTTTAACCTGACGTGGGCTCTTGGTGTCACTTCCGTGCTTGCTCACCCTAGAGTTTTTATTCAAATGGATGGCTCCTCAGAAATTCTTTGTGGTATTTAAATTTGTGCTACACATGTCCCTTAATGTATTTATTAACCTACAAATTATAGTTCACCCAAGTAAGTTTAATTAGGTCACATTTGCTTTTTTTTTTACATTTGTTTCCTTTGACTTAGGAGACAGATCCAAAAATACGTTGCCTCAATTTATATCAAAGAGTGTTCTGCCTGCATTTTCTTCTAGGAATTTTATGGTTTCTGGTCTTACATTTAGGTCTTTAATCCATTTGGGTTTATTTTTATATTTGGAGTGAGAGAATGTCCCAATTTTTTATTTTACATGTAGCTGTCCAGTTTTCCCATCACCAGTTAGTTATTAAAGAGACTGTCTTTATTCCTGTTTTATATTCCTTCCTCTTCTGTTGTAAATTAACTGACCTTAAGTGCATGAGTTTTTTTTTTCTGAGCTCCCTATTCCATTCCACTGATACACATGTCTGTTTCTGTGCCATTAGTATATTGTTTTGGTTTTTGTAGTTTTGTAGTGTAGTCTGAAGTCAGGGACTGTGAGTCCAGATTTGTTCTTTTTTCTAAAGATTGCTTTTCCTATTCAGTTTCTTTTGTGATTCTAAATGATTTTTAGGGTCTAGTTGGTCTAGTTCTATGTGAACACGTCACAAGTATTTTGACAGGGACTGGGTAAATCTGTAGATTGCTTTGGGTAATATTAACAATATGAATTCTTCCAGCCCATAAACGGGTCATCTTTCCATTTCTTTGTATCATTTTCAGTTTCCTTCATCAGTGTCTTACAGTTTTCAGAGTGGGTCTTTTACCTCCTGGGTTAAGTTTATTCCTATATATATATATATTTTTTTTTTGGATGTGATTTTAAATGGAATATTTTTTTTTGCTTTCTGATAATTCATTATTTTAAGTGGGATCTAAATTTCCCCTAAAGGATAAAACATACTTAGAAAGAAGGCCAGAAAAAGAAAAACACAGCTGATGGGGAGAACAGAAGGAGGAATTCCACTCTCTGACCACCTCCTCAAGTGGAGATGCATTAAACATGCCACAGTCCTCAAGGAGCTCTCTCACAGTTCAAATTTCTAAGAAGTCACAGGTGTTGGAGACCACGCAGGTGGGGGCCCCCAGGTCTGAGGATGTGGAACTATGCTGATCTGGGCACCTCTGGATGGGAGAGCAGGGGTGGAACAGGGCCCTGGGACCTCCACCTCCTTCCTGAGCACCTGCCCTCTGCCAGGGGCTGTAGTGCATCAGGGATGCAGACACGTGCTGGCTGCCTCAGGGAGGTCAAGTCCCCCCAAAGGAGATGTGTATAAGAGACAGGTGTATAGAAAAGCAACATATTTCTCTGTGTTAGCCTTGTATCCTATAACTTTACTAAACCTACTTATCAGTTGTAATATTTTTTTGGTTGGGGCCTTAAGGTTTTTTGTATATAGCATCATGTCATTTGCAAATAGGGACAGTTTTACTTATTTCCTTCCAATTTGGGTGTCCCGTTTCTTTTTATTGTCCAATTGCTATGTGTAGGATTTGAAATATTACTATGTTAAAGAGAAGTTGTACAGGTGGAAATCCTTGTCTTGTTCCTGATCCCAGAAGAAAAACTTTCAGCTTTTCACCATTGAGTATGATGTTAGCTGTGGATTTGTCATAAATAGCCAGTATTATATTCAAATGTGTTCCTTCTGTACCAACTCTGATGAAAGTTTTTGTAATGAATGAATGTTGAGTTTTATCAGATATTTTTGCTCCATCTATGATTATGTGATTTTTATTCTTCCTTTTGTTAATGTTGTGTATTACATTGATTGATTTATAGATACTGGGTGATCCTTGTATCTCTGGAAAAACCCCTGCTTGATCATGAGTGTGATCTTTTTATATATTGTTGAAATCAGTTTGCTAGTATTATGTTGAGGATTTTTACATCTGTATTCATCAGAGATGTTGCCCTGTAATTTTCTTTTTTTGGACTATCTGTGTTTCTTTTTGGTATCAGCATGATGGTGACATTGTAGGATGAATTTGGGAGTATTTATTCCTGTTTAACTTTTGGAAATAGTTTGAGAAGGATAAGTATTAGTTCTTCACGTGTTTGGTAGAATTCCACTATGAAGCCATCAGTTCCTGAACTTTTGTTTGCTGTAAGTTTTTTTGGATTACTAGTTCAATCTCACTGCTAATGATTGGTCTGTTCAGGCTGTCTATTTCTTCTTGATTTTGTCTTAGAAGTTTGTATGTTTCTAGACGTTTTTCCATTTCTTCTATTTGTTGCCAGTTTGTTGCCATATTCTCATGTGACTTTGTAGTATTCTCTTATGATTTTTTTTTGTACTCCATGATATTAGATGTAGTTTCTTCTCTTAATTTCTCATTTTGTTTATTTGGATCCACTTTCTTTTTTTCTTGATGAGCCTGGCTGAAGGCTTTAAATGTTGTCATTTCAGAAAACCGGGTGCTGATTAAATTGATCTTTTCTGTTTTTTGGTCTCTATTTTATTTATTTCCTCTCTGGTCTTTATTATTTCCTTCATTCTGCTCACTTTGAGCTTTTCTTTTTTTTCCTAATTACATTAGATGCTAGATTGGATTATTTGTGAAAAAAAAATTTTTTTTTTCTGACATAGGCTTATATTGCTATAAACTTCCCTCTTAGATTTGCTTTTGCTGCATCACGTAGGTTTTGGAGAGTTGTGTTTTTATTTTCATTTGTCTGAAGGTAATTTTTGATATTCTTTTTGATTTGTTCATTAATCCCTTGTTTTTATTAGTGTGCTGTTGTTTTTATTGGTTTTTATTAGTCCCTATGTATCTGTATTTTTCTCATTTTTCTTCCTGTAATTGATTCTTTTTTCATACCATTGTCATTAGAAAATTGCTTGATATAAACTTTCTTCAATTTGTTTAGACTTGTTTTGTGGCCTATCATATGATCTATTCTGGGGAACACTCCTTGTGCACTTGAAAAGAATGTGTTGATGTATATCTACTAGTTTTAAACTGGTAGTCATTTAAATCAAAATGTATTCTAAAAGATGTGCATTCTTCTCACTCCCACTATATTTTTATTCTTTACATTATATGTCTTCATATGTATCCCTTAACTGTTCATTATAGTTGATCTTACAATTTTTATCTTTTCATTTTTATGCTGAGTTATTTAAATGGTTGATCCTCAGCCCTTGCTGTATATTTATTTACCATACCACAGCCCTTAATAGTAAGGGCTAAATGGTTACTTACTGTAATAGTGGAATTTTCCTTTAATAGAAATTCTTACTTCTTGTTGTAGTCTTTTCTTTTTCATTAGGGAAGACCGTATAACATATCTTTTAGGATCAGTTTAGAGTTGAACTCTTACTTTTTGCTTGTCTGAGAAGTTCTTTGTTCTGACTCATAATTTTGCTGGGTAGAGAGTATCCTAATTTTTCCCTTTCAGCATTTAGAATATTTCCTGCCACTCCTGTCTGGACTGCAGGCTTTCTGTGGAAGCTTTATGGGTGTTCCCTTGTATATGTCTCTGTTTTTCTCTTGTTGCTTTTAGAATTCTCTTTTTAAGTTTTGCGACTTTAATTATGATATGTTTTGGTATAGGTCTGTTTGGGTTCATCTTGTTTGGGACCCTCTGTGCTTCCTGTATCTGATTATCTGTTTCCTTCTTCAGGTTTGGAAAGTTTTCAGCCATAATTTTATCAAATAAACTTTTGAATGTTTTCCTTCTCTCTTCTCCCTCTGGGACCCCTGTAAAGCAAATCTCAGTATGCTTGGTGTTTTCTTAGATGTTGCTTAAACTGTTCTGATTAAAAATTTTTTTTCTTACTGTTGTGGTTGGGTGATTTTCATTTTTCTATCTTCCAGATAACTTGGGAAATATTCCGTATCACCTAGTCTGCTCTTAACTTCCTTCTAGTTTTTTTTTTTTTTTTAATTTTGTTTATTGCATTCTTCAGATTTGGTTCTTTTTTGTTTTCTAGTTCCTTTTTAAAACCCTCTCTGTGTTCATCTATTCTTCCCCCTAATTTAGTTAGCATTCTTATTCCTGTTTTGATCTCTTTTCCTGATAAATTGTTTATATATATATTTTTTCTTTTTCTTTCACTTTAAATTCTTCTGTCTTCTCTTTTTGATCAACTTTCTGTCTCTGTAAAATTAGTGAAACTGTTAAGTATGGGGATCTTAAAGGGGTATCCTTTTGTGGGTGTGTCCTTCTGCAGTCTGTGTGAGCCTTTGGCTTTGGTGGGAGAGCTGGATTTGAAGTGAGCACGAGTCACATCTTACCCCAGATTTGCTGGCAGTTGTCACTGTGGTGGGAGGTGGGGCTGTAGAAGGAAGAGCACGAGCCAGAACCAGGTGTGCGCCAGGACTCTGGTGCTCTGTAGAGGACACACCAAGGTGCTGGAGCAGAAGCCTTAAGGGTGGGGCCAGACTGCTTCTATTCCCTCTTGGTGTCTGCTCTCTCCTCTCGCAGCATTGGCATCATTCCCCAGGAGCGAGCTACACTGGAGCAAGAGGGGCGGGAGCAGCCGCTCAGTGTGGGTTGGGCCATGCGCTGGGACTGTCTTGGCACATCAGAGTCCACACTACTCTGCATCTCCTGCCTCTGGGAGTGCCAGTAATAGCTGCTCTTGCCTTATTCAGATGCAGAGCTGGGTCTGAGTCGGCACCATCCCTTCACCTGTGCCCTTCCCCTTGACAGTGTCGACCTTCACCCTGGTGGGGAGCTGTGTGGTGGAGCAAGATGGGCCAGGACATGCACTGGAGTGGTCGTGGAAAGCAGCTAGAGTCACAGGCAGCCTCAGTCTGCTTCCTCTGCCTTGTTTTGGGAGCAAGGAAGCAAGTGTATGCCTGCCCTTAATGAGTGGAATTCAGGTTTCTCACAGTTCCCCTGCCAGTCCCACTGGTCTGCACACCAGTGAAGGAGATTTGTCTTTCTGGTCTCAGACTCTAGGCCTGGGGTGCCCAATATGTGGTTCAACCCTTCTCTTTCCAAAGAGGATCTCCAAACCCAAGTAATTCCCCTACTTCTGTGTCCCCTCCTTCTGTGTCCACCTGATCACTTCTTTTTGCTTTCCTTCTTGACTGTGTGGATCTTTCTTTATCTTCTGTGTCCCCCTGATCACTTCTCTTTGCTTTCCTTCTTGACTGTGTGGATCTTTCTTTATAGCATTTGTTATGTAAGAGTCCACCAGGCTCCATATTGCTTCTTGTCTATTTCCAATCTGTTGTCCAGTGCATATAGATCATATAATATTAATACATAAGTTTGTGTCTCCCTTAAAAAATTGTTGGTATCTTGCCTACAGTTGTCTTTATTGGAAAGTTCACTAATTGATTCTGGAATGACCAAAAGAAAAAGGTCAAAAGAGGTAATTCTGCTTAATCAACAAGCCAGCCTACTTCCTTCCTTTCCTTAAAAATCTTTGTTCAGTGCCTAGCATTTTAAACATACTATCTTAAATAGAGGAAAAGGAAGATCACTGAAATGCTGATCTTGTCTTTCAAGATTCTAAAATGTAATACAGGAGAAAATTGTCATCCAAAGGAAATGGGGAAAAAATATAACACCAGTTGAACATCTTTATGTGGTAGTCTTTATGTCTTATTTAAAAAACCGTTTGGGGACTTGTTATGTAACCGATATTGTGTTAACTAGTAGAAACTCTAGTGTGCTACCATTTAACTGTAAAGTAGATACTATTCTCTTTACTCAAGAGAAAACTGAAGTTCTGAGGGATTCATGACTTGTGCAAAAGGTTATGTAATTAGTAGCTATAATAATTTGCTAAATTGAGATTCAGTCCCATATTATTGTGCTGTCTTTCTCACTGTGTTGTGCTGATTTCAGTGGAAGTGTTTCTCATCTAATCCTCCTAACAACCTTATAAATTAAGGATAGCCTTCATTCCCCCTCCCTCAAACTTTGTGTCCTTTGATCAATTTTACTGAGGTATAGTTTACAAAAAGTATGCCCACTTTTTAAAAGTGGGCAGTTCAGGAGTAAGAACACGTGTACATAATCATGAACCGCTGCTGCAGTCCATCTTCCCAGAAAGTTCCCTTGTACTTCTTTCCAGTCCTTCCCCTCCAACTATTTTGCTATTTCCACCTGGGGTTAGTTTTGCATGTTCTAAAACCTGATATAAATGGAATCATTCAGAATGTATTCTTTTGCATCCAGCTTCTTTTTCTGAGCAGACTGAGATATCTGTTTTATTGTATATTCATTCCTTTGTATTGCTCTCTGTTCTACTATATACCAAGTTGTACCAAGTTGTACCAAGATTGGATTATCTTTTCTTTTTGATATTTGGGTTGTTTCCAGTTTGGAGAAATTATGAGTAAAGCCCCTTTGAATATTTGTAAATAGGTCTTTGTGTGGAAAAAATTATCTTGGGTAAGCAATCTAGGCTTCATTTTTATAGGTTAGAATACTGATATTTGAAGAGGCTGAATAACTTCTCAGAGTCATATGACCGTTTGGTTGACTCCAATGCTTGTATACACTTTTTGTACTGTATCACACTTCTCTCTACTTTTCAGAAGTGATGATTACAGGTCAAGTAGTCTTGGAATTCAGATGAAGATCTCTTTCAGCTGGGGATATCAAAATGGGCTTCATGAAGAGGACTTATTTGAATTGGTCTTGATGAATTGGCAGGCTTTGAGTATGTATAGGGTGAGGAGAGAGGAACATTTTGAGCAAAGATTCTTTAACATGGGTTTCGTTTGTTAGTAAACAAGTATTTAATGAATGCCTCTCAGAAACCAGACACTGTTCTGTATTCTGAGGCTATAGCAGTAACCCCAAACCAGAGATCATCATGCAGCTAACTTTCTTGCGGGGAGAGATGGACAGTACACCAAGTAAGTTTAAGTAATGAATGAAGAGAAGAAGTGGGATAGGGAGTGCCAGTAGTGGGAGTCAGGATAAACAGATTGCAATTTTAAAAAAGAGTGCTTTCTTCGGTGTGTATGCCCAGCAGTGGGATTGCTGGGTCATAAGGCAGTTCTGTTTGCAATTTTTTAAGGAATCTCCACACTGTTTTCCATAATGGCTGTACTAGTTTGCATTCCCACCAACAGTGTAAGAGGGTTCCCTTTTCTCCACATCCTCTCCAGCATTTATTGCTTGTAGATTTTTGGATCGCAGCCATTCTGACTGGTGTGAAGTGGTACCTCATTGTGGTCTTGATTGGCATTTCTCTGATAATGAGTGATGTTGAGCATCTTTTCATGTGTTTGTTAGCCATCCGTATGTCTTCTTTGGAGAAATGGCTATTTAGTTCTTTGCCTCATTTTTTGATTGGATCGTTTATTTTTCTGGAGTTGAGCTGAGACACATGTACCCCAATGTTCATTGCAACATTGTTTATAATTGCCAGGACATGGAAACAACCTAGATGTCCATCAGCAGATGAATGGATAAGAAAGCTGTGGTACATATACACAATGGAGTATTACTCAGCCCTTAAAAAGAATAAATTTGACTCAGTTCTAATGAGATGGATGAAACTGGAGCCGATTATACAGAGTGAAGTTAGCCAGAAAGAAAAACACCAATACAGTATACTGACACATATATATGGAATTTAGAAAGATAGTAATGATGACCCTGTAAGTGAGACAACATAAGAGACAGAGGTATAGAATGGACTTTTGGACTCTGAGGGAGAGGGAGAGGGTGGGAAGATTTGGGAGAATGGCACTGAAACATGTATGCTATCATATAAGAAATGAAGCGCCAGTCTATGTCCAATACAGGATAGAGGATGCTTGGGGCTGGTGTACGGGATGATCTGGGGAGATGGTGTGGGATGGGAGGTGGGAGGGGGCTTCAGCATTGGGAGAGCATGTACACCTGTGGCTGATTCATGTCAGTGTATGGCAAAACCAATGCAGGGTTGTAAAATGGAATAAAGTATTTAAAAAATAAATAAATAAAACAAAAAAATAAAATAAAATAAAATTTCCAAAAAAAAAAAAGAGTGCATTCATAGGCCTCACTGAGAAAGTTACATGTGGGCAAAGATGGAGTCAGTCTTGAGTATTCCAGATGAGGACTTTAATGTGTAAAGCCCTGAGGCATGAGTGTGTCTGGCATGTTGGGGAACTTAAAAGAGGCCGTGTCGCTGAGCTGAAAAGAACACCAGAGAAGAGAGGAGTCGGAGATATGGTCAGAGATGTATGAAGAGTTAGGAAGTTTAGAGTGTGGGGACTTTGACCACTGTGGAGGCTTTGACTTTTCATGAGACATAGAGGCACTGGAGAGTTGTGAACAGAGGTGGTGTATTTTTTTAAATGTAACATTTTTATTGAGATATAATCCATATACCAACAAATCACCCACTTAAAAATGTTTAGTATATTCACAGAGTTGTGCAATCACCACCATGTTGAATTTTAGAACATTTTCATCATCCCCAAAAGAAACGCTGAACTCATTAGCAGTAACTCCCATTTTCCTCTGACTCTGTAGCCTTGCTGCTGCTGGTAAGTCACTTTATTCGTGTCCAACTCTGTGTGACCCCATAGATGGCAGGCCACCAGGCTCCCCCGTCCCTGGGATTTTCCAGGCAAGAACACTGGAGTGGGTTGCCATTTCCTTCCCCAATGCATGAAAGTGAAAAGTGAAAGTGAAGTCCTTCAGTCTTGTCCAACTCATAGCAACCCCATGGATTGCAGCCTACCAGGCTCCTCTGATCATGGGATTTTCCAGGCAAGAGTACTGGAGTGGGGTGCCATTGCCTTCTCCGAACTCTGCAGCCCTAGGCAAGCAATAATCTGTTTTTCTGATTATATGGATTTGCCTATTTTGGACATTACATATAAGTGGCATTATGTAATGTGTGGTCTTTTATGACTGGCTTCTTTCATTTGGCATCTTGTTTTCAAGATTCATTTATGTTGTAGCATGTACAAGCACTTTATTCTTTTTTTAATGGCTGAATAAGATTTCCTTGAATGGATATAGCACATTTTATTTATCCATCAGTTTTTGAACATTTGGATTGTGTCCACTTTTTGGCTATCAGGAATAACGTTGCTATGAGTACTTGTATGTAAGTTTTTGTTTGAACATATGTTTTCATTTGAAGTACTGCATTTAAAAGGGAGTGGATTCACTTGGTGAAGATAAGTGACCAAGGCCGTTGTCCCAGAAAGTTGGGTTCCAGTTGCTGCTTATTTTAATTTGTTCAGCAGCATTTCTTACAGGATTAAGCCACTGTTTCTTGCAATTTCTCTGTCCTCTCTTTTTTTTTTTAATCTAGTTTCCTAGCTTTGGATTTCTTTGAATGAAGATTTGACCACCATTAAATAGGTTCCCTGAAAAGTAGGATCTGTTCTGTGTAGACCCTTAAGTAATCTATAATTAAGGTATTCTGATCAAATCTCAGATGTTGAAAGTTCCTAAGGAGAGGTTACACAGTGTTTTATATATTGAGTTGGAATTCATTAGTGGGTCATAATTCAGTGAAAACAGTATTTAAATAATGAAATAGAGCAGGAAATATTAGAGTACATCTCTCACAATAGAGGTAAATGTAACTTCATGAACTTTGTTTCAATATGAAGTATTTATAGATTATAGTAAAAGAAGTTTGAAGCCTCCAGATTAGGATATCAGAGACTGTTTATGTAATTAATACTTTTTCTCTTCCATTTAATTATTTTTGGAGAGCATGAGGTATTGTTCAGCGTATAACATGCTATACTGTAACCAAATGAAGTATAAAGGAGTAATGTTTTGTTGTTGTTGAATGTAATGAGAAACAATGGGAATTTTTTATAAACAAATATTATTTTATGACAGTATTATGGCTAATAGTATGTACTGTATATATTTTTTTATTATAGGAATCATACTTCATGGATTTGTGTGGTAAATGAGCTTCTTGGCAAAGAAAGGAATTAAAAAATGATGGTAAGTGATCAGTTTACCTTAAACATTAACCTTAGTTTTTTAGCCTCCTTCTACCTCCTTTCCTTCCTTCCCGTTTGTCATTCATCGTCCTTTTTGATGTAATATTTGTTACCTATAAGATACTCTATAGAACATGTGTTATAAAGCACAGCAGTTAGGTGACTAACAGTGAGTGTACTGTTCAACCCTGGAGCCATAGACTCTCACTGTTAACATTTGTATGACCTAGAGCAAGAATACAGATGGAAGTTAGCTTTTTTCTTAATGTCTTAATCTTAAAAAAGTTATAAATTAGTTTATGTCAGCAGCTTGACCTACTTTCCTACCCGGGGATCAGCCAGCTCTTAAAGGCGAAATGCTCTCCCTGGGGTTGGCAGGGTGGAAGTTGGGCCAGGAAGGTCTCTGAATCTCAGACGGGCACTAATGTGGTGAAACTCCTCCAGAAACACTGGGCAGATGAGTTCTACTTTTTAAACTCAAGATTTGTAGGCAGTTCTAAGTGTCTACTCAAGCTATCTCACTCAAACCCAGGAGAAGGAGGAAATGCAGTTTATGGGATAATCCAGGTGCCTAGAGACTTCTTTAGGAAATGGGGGGTGGCCATTTTTAAGTAAACTTAGATATTTTTATCTTGGTTTCCCAGCACAGAGGCTGTGGTTTGCCTTCTTCCTTCTCTTCCTCATTGTTTGCTCTTAGGGTGGGGAGGCCTCAGTTCAGTGTGTGAATCCCTCTCTATTAATTCCTATATCCTCAATAAGTTACTTGCTGTCTTTTTGTTTTGAATTTTTGATGTTTTGATATTTTGAAAGGTGTAATCTTCTAAAGTGTAGGACTTAGGGCAGGAGCCTCCTATTTTGGGTTTAAATGTAGGATTATATTTACTTATATTTTCCATTCCTATCTCATCCTGACCCATTCCACACTCCAGTTTCTTTTATATCTTAAAGACATCAATAAGAAGTTCTGAGTTTTAAATTTTTAAAATCTGTCATTTGAGATCATTTTTCTTCTGCCTTTTATATTCTGAGAATTTCTTACAGTGAGGGCCGTTCAGTCCTAAGCTCTGTTCTTGTTTGTCTGAATCTTTTTTCCTGCCCTGATTTATGTTGCTGAATGTAGAAGTCTAGATTAAGAAAATTTTCTCTCAGTATTCTGAAAACGAGTATTCCACTGTTTCAGCCTCTTTTGATCATTTGTTGATGGCTGTGCGGTGTCTCCGTCGCTGCAGGGGCTTTTCTGGCTGGGGAAGGTGGGCGCTACTCTCCAGTTGCGCTGTGCAGGCCTCTCGTCGCAGTGGCTTCTCTGCGGTGGAGCTCAGGCTCCAGGACGCGTGGGCTTCCGTATCTGTGGCGCAGGGCTGTAGTTGCTCCACAGAATGTGGGATTTTCCTGGATCAGGGATCGAACCCACGTCTCCTGCATTGGCAGGTGGGTTCTTTACCACTGTGCCACCAAGGAAGCCTCTCTTTTTGATTTGTTTTGTTTTAATATTATATACAACGTTTTATGCTTGCTAAGTCAATTTAGTCGTGTCCTATTCTTGTGATCCTATGGACTGCACGCTGCCAGGCTCCTCTGTCCATGAAATTATGCCAGGCAATACTAGAATGGATTGCCATGCCCTCCTTCAGGGGATCTCCCTGACCCAGGGATCGAACCCACATCTCATTGTTTCCTGGATTGGCAGGTGGGTTCTTTACCACTATACAGTGTTTATGTGGTTCAGAATGCAAACTCTTTTTTTTCTTAATATATACATTTTGTTGAAGTATAGTTGATTACAGTGTTTCAGGTACACAGCAAGGTGATTCTGTTATACATATATTTCAAATTATTTTTGATTATAGGTTATTGCAACATATTGGCTGTAGTTCCCTTTGCTATATATATTTGTAAACCTTTGTTGTGTATCTATTTTTTAATTAGATATCTAGCATTTTTTTCATACTAAGTCAAACAGGTAGAATCAAAATGTCATAAATTTCTTAGGTAGGCAAAAAGTCGTAAGTTTTCTAAAACATATAATTACACACAGTATTTGTGTATTTATGTATAAAGGCTTTTCTGCTATGCTTGATAAAGGCTTGAGAAAGAACATAAAAAGGGAAATTGGAAAACATAAACTAAATGAAATGGGAGCACTGATATGAAAGAAAAAATGAAAGAAACTAGATAAAAAGTAAAAGATCATCATATAGTCCAGTTTTTAAATATGGCTGCTCATTAGCACATCTGGAGCTTTGTAGAAAAAAAGCAATACCTGGGCATTTGTATTTTTCAAAAAATTCCAAGATAATTCTTGTATGTATCTTGATTTTAAAAAGTGATTAAAAGTTTTTCTATTAAATGGTAGCATTAATGATACAGAGTTCTATTATTTTCTGTTGACTGATCATGATACAATGCTATTAAGTGAGTAATAGTTATATAATCACAGTAATAAAACTATTTTTAAAAACAATTTTCACAATCAATAGCCAGACAAAAAAAGATAATTATATTTGTAAGTTACAATGAAAACATGATTGACTAACAATATAAAATAATTACATACAATTTGAGGGGTTAAGTAGAGAGATGTGGTTAAATGGAAGTGCACATGTTTTATCCACCCAGCCAGTCTAGGTCACTTGTCCATTCTCCTGGCATTTAATCTGTTTACATTTAAGGTAATTATCCATATATTTGATCTTATTCCCACTCTTATTGTTTTAGGTTTATTTTGTGTAGGTCTTTTCCCTCTCTTGTGTTTCCTGCCTGAAGAAGGAACTTTATGCCTAGAGAGGTTCCTTTAGCATTTGTTGTAAAGCTGATTGGTGGTGCTATTCATAACTTAAAAGTTAGCTATTCGTAACTTTTGTTTGTCTGGAAAGCTTTTTTCCCTTCATCAGGCTGAACAGAGTCTTCCTGGGTGAAGTATTCTTGGTTGTAGTTCTTCCCTTTTGTCACTTTAAATGTATTGTGCCAATCCCTTCTGACTTGTAAAGTTTCTCTTGAGAAGTCAGCTGATAACCTAATGGGGATCCCTTGTATGTTATTTGTCATTTTTCCCTTTTTTCTTTTAATATTTTATCTTCGTCTTTAATTTTTGTCAGTTTGATTACTATGTGTCTTGGTGTGTTCCTCCTTGGGTTTATCCTTCCTGGGACTCTGCGCTTTCTGGACTTGGTTGACTATTTCCTTTCCCATATTATGGAATTTTTCAGCTATTATATTTTCAAATATTTTCTGAGGTCCTTTCTCCCTCTCTTCTCCTTCTGGGACCCGTATAGTGTGGATGTTGGTGCGTTTAATGTTGTTTCAGAGGTCTCTTAGGCTGTCTTCATTTTTTTTTTCATTTTCATTCTTTTTTCTATATTCTGTTCTGTGGCACTGATTTCCACCATTCTGTCCTCAGGTCACTTGTCTGTTCTTCTGGCTTAGTTGTTCTGCTATTAATTCCTTAGTCTAGTGTGTGGTTCATATCTGGTTGTTTGTTATTTAGTTCTTCTAGGTCTTTGGTAAATATTTCTTACATCTCCATTCTGTTTCTGATATCCTTGATCATCTTCACTACAATTATTCTGAATTCTTTTTCTAGAAGTTTGCCTATCTCCACTTCATTTGGTTGTTTTTCTGGGGTTTTATCTATCCCTTCATCAGCATAACTCTGCTTTTTCATCCTAATGATTAACTTCCTGTAATGTAGTTTTTGTTCTAGCTGCTGTGGGATTGTGGTTCTTCTTGCGTCTTCTCTCTGCCCTCTGGTTGATAAGGCTAAGAGCCTGTGTAAGCTTCCTGATGGGAAGGTGGTCGTTTCTGTTGTTCAGTCCCCAAGTTGCATCTGACTCTTTTTAACCCCATGTACTGAAGCACAGTAGGCTTCCCTGTCCCTCACCTTCTCCCAGAGTTTGTCCAAGTTCATGTCCATTGAATTGGTGATACCATCCAACTATCTCATTCTCTTGTCACCTCCTTCTCCTGCCCTCAGTCTTTCCCAGCAGCAAGGTCTTTTCCAATGAGTCGGCTCTTCACATCAGATGGCCAAAGTATCAGAGCTGGAGCTTCAGCTTCAGCATCAGTGGTAATGAGTATTTAGGGTTGAATTCCTTTAATATTGACTGGTTTGATTGCCTTGCAGTCCAGGGGACTGTCAAGACTCTTCTCCAGTACCATAGTTCGAAAGCATCAATTCTTCCGTGCTCTGCCCTCTTTATGGTCCAGCTCTCACATCTGTATATGATTACTGGAAAGACCATAACCTTGACTATACAGATCTTTGTCAGCAAAGTGATGTCTTTGCTTTTTAATATACTGTCTGGGTTTGTCGTAGCTTTTCTTGCAAGGAGCAGTTGTCTTCTGATTTCATGGCTGCAGTCGCCATCCATAGTGATTTTTGAGCCCAAGAAGAAGAAATCTGCCACTGCTTCCACCTTCCCCCTTCTATTTGCCATTAAGTGAGGGGACTGGATGCCATGATCTTATTTTTTTACTACTGAGTTTTAAGCTAGCTTTTTCACCCTTTTTCCACTTTCATCAAAAGGCTCTTTAGTTCCTCTCTGCTTTCTGCCATTAAAGTGGTATCATTTGCATATCTGAGATTGTTGATATTTCTCCTAGAAATCTTGATTCCAGCTTGTAACTTATGTAGCCTGGCATTTTGTATGATGAGCTCTGCATATAAGTTAGATAAACAAGATGACAATGAACAGCCTTGTTGTATTCCTTTCTCAATTTTCAACCTGTCAGTTGTTCTACGTAAGGTTCTAACTGTTGCTTCTTGACCGGCATACGGGTTTCTCAGAAGACAGATAGGATGGTCTGTTATTCCCACCTCTGTAAGAGTTTTCCACAGTTTGTTTGATCCATACAGTCAAAACCTTTAGAATAGTCAGTGAAACAGAGGTAGATATTTTTCTGGAATTTTCTTGCTTTCTCTATGATCCAGCGATTGTTGACAATTTGATCTCTGGTTCCTTTGCCTTTTCTAATCCAGCTTGAAGATCTAGAAGTTTTCAGTTTCACATGATGCTGAAGCCTCACTTGAAGGATTTTGAGTATAACCTTACTAGCATGGGAGATGAGTGTAATTGTCTGGTAGTTTGAGCATTCTTCAGTACTGCCCTTCTTGGGAATTGCAGTGAAGATTGACCTTTTCCTGTCTTGTGGCCACTGCTGGATTTTCCAAACTTGCTGACATATTGAGTGCAGCCCTTTAACAGTATAATCTTATAGGATTTTAAACAGCTCTGCTGAAATTCTGTCACCTCCACTAGCTTTATTGGCAGCATTGCTTCCTAAGGCCCACTTGACTTCACACTCCAGGATGTCTGGTTCTGGGTGAGTGACCCCACCATTGTGGTTATCTGGTCATTAAGACCTTTTTTGTACAGTTCTGGGTGTTCTTGCCATCTCTTTTGATCTCTTCCACTTCTATTATGTCTTTACCATTTCTGTCCTTTATTGTGCCCATCTTTGTATGAAATATTCCCTTGATATCTCTAATTTTCTTGAAGAGATTTCTAGTCTTTCCCATTCTGTCATTTTCCTCTATTTCTTTGCATTATTCACTTAAGAAGACTTTGTTCTCTCTCCGTGCTATTCTCTGGGACTCTGCATTCAGTGGGGTATATCTTTCTCTTTCTCCTTGCCTTTTGATTCTCTTCTTTGCTCAGCTGTACTGTAAGGGCTCCTCAGACAGCCTTTTTGCCTTCTTGGATTCCCTCTCCTTTGGCATGGTTTTGGTCACCTTCTCCTGTACAGTGTTATGAGTCTCCATCCATAGTTCTTCAGGCACTCTTGTCTCTCAGGTCTAATCCCTTTAATCTCTTTGTCACTTCCACTATATAATCATAAGGGATTTGATTTAGGCCTAGTGATTTGCCCTACTTTCTTCACTTTAAGTCTGAATTTTGCAATAAGGAGCTCATGATCTGAGCCATAGCTAGCCCCAGGTCTTGATTTTGCTGACTGTATAGAGCTTTTCCATCTTTGGCTGCATAGAATATAATCAATCTGAGTTTTTGGTATTGACCATTTGGTGGTGTCCATGTGGGGAGTCATTTCTTGTATTGTTGGAAGAGGGTGTTTGCTCTGACCAGTGTGTTCTCTTGGCATACCTCTTAGTCTTTGCCCTTCTTTCTTTTGTACTCCAAGGCCAAACTTACCTGTTACTCCAAGTATCTGTCAACTTCCTACTTTAGCATTCCAATCCCCTCTGATGAGAAGGATATCTTTTTTTTGGTGTTAGTTCTAACAGGCCTTGTGGATCTTCATAGAACCACATGGTACCCCAATAAAAACTGAACTATTAGAAAAGATGTAGGCAGTAAATGCCAGGGAGGAAGCCAATAAATGTACATTGTAGGGTGGCGGAACATGCTAAATAGAAGAGAAAATCTTATATAAGTGCCCTGAATTAGGAGGGAGCTTGGTGGCTATAGGGAACTGATTAAATGTCAGTGGAGTTGGAGCATGGCAGACAGGAAGAGTAATGGAAGATGAGCTAGAGAGGTAAACAGAGGCTGGTTTTTGCTTTTAGATAATGCCAGGTTACTTACGTGGTTGTATATTAGTTTAACTTTCTGTCAGCAGTGCAAGCAGTTGCCCACCTCCGTGCCATCACATGGTATTGTCATTTATTTAAAAATGTTTTAATATTTTCAGTGCTTACTTTTGAGTACCTTTTTATGTGATAGTTTGTTATTTATATGTCTTTTGTGAATGCCTATTCAATTTTCATTTTCTTGTTGGGTTATCTTTCTTTTTCTAATTGATTTAAGGATTTCTTTATTCTGGGTATAAAACCTTTGTTACTTTTACACATATATCTTCTTTGTGGTTGCTTTTTCATTCTTTTAATGATGTCTTTTAATATAAGAATGTGTTCTTAATTCCAGTGAAGTTCAATTCATCATTTTTTTTCCTGCATGGTTAGTGCTTTTTTGTATCCTGATTAAGACTTTTTTCTATACCTGAAGATCATGAAAATATCATCCTTTATTATCATTATTTTTAGGACCTTTTATTTTCCTGTCATTTCAGATATAAGAAAGGTTGCAAGAGGAGTACAGATAATTCTCTGACATTCTTTCACTAACTTTACCAGTTGCTAATTTTGTCTCTTTTCCTTTCTCATATTCTCTCTTTTATTTTATATGTGCGTGTGTATATAAAACATACATACATACATACACGCACATGTAAAATCACATATAGGGAATTATTCCCTGGTGGTCCTGTGCTTAGGACTCTGTGCTTCCACTGTAAGGGGCCTAGGTTCCATCACTACTTGGGCAGCTAGGATCCCACGTGCTGCATGATACGAAAAAGAAAAATCACGTATACAGACGAAGACATATACATATATAGCTACACACATGTACATTTATTTGTAGACACATCCCTGCATCAGGCAGATCTCCTGGAGAAGGGAATGGCTTCCCACTCTAGTACTCTTGTCTAGAGAATTCCATTGATAGAGGAGCTTGATGGGCTACAGCCTGTGGGGTTGCAAAGAGTCAGACTTACTGAGCGACTAACTCTTTCACTTTTTCATAAATACATGCATATTACTCTTCCATGAACCACTTAAGAATATTTTGATCTTGAGGAGACAGCAGTGAGCTGTGGTGTGAAGAGATCTTAGTTCCCTGCCCAGGAACTGAACCTGGGTAGCCTGGGTGAGCGATTTTACTTTCACTTTTCACTTTCATGCATTGGAGAAGGAAATGGCAACCCACTCCAGTGTTCTTGCTTGGAGAACCCCAGGGATGGGGGAGCCTGGTGGGCTGCTGTCTGTGGAGTTGCAAAGAGTTGGACACGACTGAAGCCACTTAGCAGCAGCCACCTGGGTGGACTCAGTGGACATGAGTTTGAGCAAACTCTGGGAGATAATGAAGGACAGGGAAGCCTAGCATGCTGCGATACATGGGGTCATAGAGAGTCGGATATGGCTTAGCAACTGAACAGTAACAACAGCCTGGGTGAAAACCAGGAATTATATCTACGAGACCACCGGTAGGGCTAGCGGCTAGCAGCAGAGTTGCTCTGGCTCTTGCCCCCGTTGAAAAATGAATTCCTCTAGAAGGTAAAAGCTATAAAAATAGGTACAGAGTTTATTATTAGAGACGTAGCACAGCAAATGGGAGGGCACACAGAGAAACAGTTTATTTCAGATAGAAGCAAGGCAGAGGCATACACCCAGAGAGAAAGGATGTGGGTGTCCTGCCTGTGGGAGGAGCTCACCGAGAGGTGAGTCGAATCACTTACCCAAGGCAGTTCTTTCAGATCTGTTTTGAAGAGTGTTACTTGATTTGGGTCATACTTTCTTCTTATAGACTCAGATTTTGTGTTTTTGGCAGAATACCGCACGAATGGCAGTGTATCCTTCTCAGTATATCACATCAGGAAGCATATGATGTCAGTTTGTCCTACTGTTGGTCATGTGGACTCTGATCACTTGGTTAATATAAGGTGTTGTCAGGTTTTTCTCTTTGAAGTCTGCTTTGTCTTTTGAAAGTAGTATGTTATTTGTTAGAGAGACTGAGGCCTTGTAAATATCCTGCAACTCATCAAACCATCTACCCACTGTTTTAGCATTCACTGATGATAATAATTATTAATTATCTACATGCCTATCTATCTGTCTGCCTGTCTTTCAGGCTTCTTGGATTTTTTTATTTTATTTAATATTACATTCTACTACTACCATTTATTTTGATGCTCACATTGTCCTTGACTTAGCTGGTGGAAGTTCCTTCACACTGGCTCTTGTATCTTTTCATATGCTTCTATTCTCTGAGTCCTTCTATATTTTCTAGTCTAACAAGCTATTCTAGATTCACCCTATAATTTCCCTCTTATTCTTTTTCTCACCTTATTACATGGACTAGGAACTTCAGTATCATGATGATGGAAGTGGTGATTGTAGGCATCCTGTCTCTTTCAAGATTGTATCATTTAATATGATGTTTGCTGAAGTTTGTGAATAATTTTTATCATAGATGGATATCCAGGTTTATCACATGCTTTTTTCATCTGTTGAAAAGAATATCAAACTCTTCTCTTTTATTTAGTTAATATGGTGAATTGCATTGATTAAAAAATGTTAAACCAGCCTTGCCTCCTGAAATAAAGTCAACTTGGTTGTGATGTTTTCACTGGATTCAGTTTGCAGATGTGTGTGTGTGTAGGTATATGTAATGTAAAAGTTCACATTGTTATATTTGAAGGAGTTTGAACTGCTTATTTACTTTTCTTGTCCTCTTAGGTTCTAATATTCAGGGTCATGAGTCACTCTGTGACTTGAGATTTGAGCCTTCATTTTTTTCTTTGGAAGAATTTAGTATAATTTCTCCTTCAGTGATTAAGGGAATTCACCAGTGCAACCCATTTAAGCCTGGATTTTCTTTGATGGAATTGCTTTAGTAAATATTTCTTCAGCATTTAAAAATTTTAAATTTCTTTAGTAAATACTCAGATTTTTCCATTTCCCTTTATGCCAAAGAAAGAAAGAAAGATAGCATTAAGTCGTGTCCAGCTCTTGAGATTCCATGAACTGCAGCTGCCAGGCTCCTCTGTCCATGGGATTCTCCAGGCAAGAATACTGGAGTGGGTTTGCCATTTCCTTCTCCAGGGGATCTTCCCAACCCAGATATTGAGCCCAGGTCTCCCGCATTGCAGGCAGATACTTTACCAACTGAGCTACCTAGGAAGCCCTAAGATTTTATGCCAAGATTTGGTTAAATCGTGTTTTTCAAGGAATTTGTGCATTTCATAAAAATTTTCAAATTCATATTTTATTTATAACATCCTTTTATCTCTCTGATGTCTAGAGGCTCTAGAGTCTTAGTGATGTTCCTTTTTTTCTTGGTATTGATAATTTTTGCCTTTCTTCTCTTTGCTTCATCAGTCTTGCTAAGAGATATATGCATTTCTTGGTAAACATTCTAAACACTTGCTTTCTTAGGTAATATACTGTAAGAGTCAAAAACTACCTCAAGACTGATGTGTATACTTTTTATTGAAACATTTCGTATTTGAACAAGCCTCTGTAAAATCTCCTTATGGCACTAGGTGGCACACTGTGACTTTGGATGAAAATACATATATTTCACTTAATCTCTTGGAAGAAAATAACCTATATGAAAATACTATTTGAAATAGACATCTGGAATATTATGGAGTATCTTGGACTCATTTATTGCATTT
>SJYC01112078.1:0-23317 GCA_006408675.1 Madoqua kirkii | reverse complement strand
TATTACTATAACACCAAAACCAGACAAAGACATTATAAGCAAACTGCAGACCAATGACTCTCAAGAACATAGATATAAAAATCCTCAACAAAATATTATCAAGTCATATCCCACAATATTTAAAAAGAATGACACCATGAGCAAGTGGGATTTATCCCAAATGTGCAAGATTCGTTCATCATTTGAAAATGAAAGTGAAAGTGAAGTCGCTCAGTCGTGTCCGACTCTTTGCGACCCCGTGGGCTGCAGCCCATTAGGCTCCTCCGTCCATGGGGTTCTCCAGGCAAGAATACAGGAGTGGGTTGCCATTTCCTTCTCCAGGGGATCTTCCCGACCCAGGAATCGAACCCACGTCTCCTGCACTGCAGGCAGACGCTTTAACCTAAATCAGTGGAATTCATCACAGCAACAGACTAAAAAAGAAAAATCCTGTTATTATATCAACAGATGCAGGAAAAAATAGTTTGACTAAATTCTCCAACTATAAAAGATGGTAAAAATCTTTTTAATAGACAAGGAATGGAGGGGAACTTCCTCAACTTAATTAAAAAAAAAAACCCTACAGCTAACATGATACTAATGGGTAAAACTAGAAGCTTTCCCATTAAGGTCCGTTACGAGACATTTATTTCTTTGCAACATTGTGATAGAAGTTCTAGTTCATGCAATAATTCAAGAAAAGGGAATACAAGGTAAACAGATTGGGAAGGAAGAAATAAAACTGTCTTTGTTCATAGATGATGTGATCATCTATGTAATAAATCTGAAAGAACCAAAAAACTCCTATAACTAGTAATTGATTATAGAAGACTGCAAGATACAAGATTAACATGCAAAAGTCAGGTGCTTTCTTGTGTACCACCAATGAATTAGTGGTATTTGAAATTAAATGTAGTACCACTTTATATCAGCACTCCTCAAAATTAAATAGGTAGGTATAAATTTAACAGAATATATAGAAGATTTATATGAGGAAAATGATAAAACTTTGATGAGTGAAATTAAAGCACTAAATAAATGGAGAGATGGTCCATGTTCATGAATAGGAAGACTCAATATTGTCAGGATATCATTTCTTTGCATTTTGAAGAATATAGTCAATACAACCCCAGCAAATTATTTTATAGATATCAATAGACTTCTTCTAATGTGTATATGGCAAAGCAAAAGATACAGAATAGGCAACACAGTATTGAAGGAGAAAAACAAAATTTGAAGACTGACACCAACCAACTACAAGACTTACTATAAAGCTACAGTAATCAAGGTAGGGTGATATTGACAGAAGAAAAGACCAATAGATACATGGAACAGAATAGAAAGCCCAGAAATGGACCCACATAATAGTCAACTGACCTTTGATAAAGGAGCAAAGCCAATACAATGGTGAAAAAATAGTCTTTTCAACAAATAGTGCTGGAATAACTGCACATCTATATGGAAAAAAAAAATCCAGACACAGACCTTCCATTCTTCATAAAAAATTAACTCAAAATGAACCATTGACCTTAAGTGTAGAAGTGTAAAACTCCTAGCGGATAACGGAGAAATCCTAAAAGACCTTGGGTATGGTAATGACTTTAGGTACAGTAACAAAGGCGTGATTCCTGAAAGAAGTCATTGATAAGCTGGATTTCATTAATTAAAAGCTTCTGCAAAAGGCAATGTTAAAAAATGAGAAGACAAGTCACAGACTTGGGAGAATATATTTGGAAAAAGACATCCAATGAAAGATGTCAGTAACATCTGATAACATGAGGTAACTGTTATCCAAAATATACAAAGACTCTTAAAACTCAACAGTAGGAAACAACCTGATTGAAAAATGAGCTGAAGACCTTAACAACCAGCTCACCAAAGAGGATGTACAAATAGCATATGAAAAGGTATGCCACCTCATATTCTGTCAGGGAAATGCAAATTAAAGCAATGAATTACCATCGCACACCTATTAGAATGACCAAAATTGGGAACTCTGACAACTCCAGTTGCTGGTAAGATGAAGAGCCACAGAAACTCTCATTCAATACTGGTGGGAATTCAGAATGAGAATTCAGCCACTTGGGAATATGGGTTGGCAGTTTCTTACAAAACTAAATATACTCTTACCTTGTGACTCAACAGTCATGCCCTTGGTATAGATGAAGATGAATTGAAAACTTATGTCTACACCAAAACATGTACATGGATTTATAGCTGCCTTCTTTATAATTGGAAAGCTTGGAAGCAACTAAGATGTTGTTCAGTGGATGAATGGGGAAATAGACTGTGTTACATCCAGACAATGGAATATTATTCAGCTCTATAAAGAAATGATCTATCAGGCCCTGAAAAGATGTAGAGGAAATTAGTTGTATATTATTAAGTAAAAGAAGCCAATTTGAAAAGGGTACATACTGTATGATTCCAACCTTAAGATGTTTTAGAAAAGACTAAACATGGAGACAGTAAATGAATGGATAAGAAAGCTGTGGTACATATACATAATCGAGTATTACTCAGCCCTTAAAAAGAATAAATTTGAATCAGTTCTAATGAGATGGATGAAACAGAATGAAGTAAGCCAGAAAGAAAAACACCAATACAGTATACAGACACATATATATGAAATTTAGAAAGATAGTAATGATGACCCTGTATGTGAGACAACAAAAGAGACACAGATGTATAGAACGGACTTTTGGCCTCTGAGGGAGAGGGAGAGGGTGGGATGATTTAGGAGAATGGCATTGAAACATGTATACTATCATGTAGGAAATGAAGTGCCAGTCTGTGTTGGTGATAGTAATGATGACCCTGTATGTGAGACAACAAAAGAGACACAGATGTATAGAACGGACTTTTGGCCTCTGAGGGAGAGGGAGAGGGTGGGATGATTTAGGAGAATGGCATTGAAACATGTATACTATCATGTAGGAAATGAAGTGCCAGTCTGTGTTGGATGCAGGATGCTTGGGGCTGGAGCATGGGGATGATCCAGAGGGATGATATGGGGTGCGAGGTGGGAAGGGGTTTCAGGATTGGGAGCTTGTGTACACCTATGGCTGATTCATGTCAATGTATGGCAAAGCCAATACAGTATTGTAACGTAGAATAAAGTAAAAATAAAATTAAAAAAAAATCAGTTGTTGCCAGATATTTAGGTCCATAGGCTTTGTCAGATTATCAGGGGTAGTTGACAAGAGTTCTAAAAGAGGGAAGTGAGAAATCTGTTTTCTCCTTCCCCGTTCCCTCTCCTTTTCTTCTTTGTTTTCTCTCAAAAGTGATTGATTAAATTAGTATATAGCATTTGTTATTTTGAATTTTATTTAAAACATGAAGTTCAGTTGTGTTTAGCTTTTTCCAGAAATTTAGATCACTTTGTCTTCTGTTGTATATCTTGAAAACAGGCACAGTAAGCTATAGCAATGAGATCAGTTCAATCACTCAGTCATGTCCAAATCTTTGTGGCCTCATAGACTTCAGCCTGCCAGTCCTCCCTGTCCTGTCCTGTCCATCACCAACTCGCGGAGCCTACTCAAACTCAAGTCCATCACACTGGTGATGCCATCCAACCAGCACATCCTCTGTCATCCCCTTATCATCCTACCTTCAATCTTTCCCAGCGTCAGGGTCTTTTCAGATCAGTCGGTTCTTCACATCAGGTGGCCAAAGTATTGGAGTTTCAGCTTCAGCATCAGTCCTTTCAAAGAATATTCAGGACTGATTTCCTTTAGGATGGACTGGTTGGATCTCCTTGCAGTCCAAGGAACTCTCAAGAGTCTTCTCAAACACCACAGTTCAGAAGCATCAATTCTTCAGTGCTCAGCTTCTTTATAGTCCAGCTCTCACATCCATACATGACTATTGGAAAAACCATAGCTTTGACTAGATGGATCTTTGTTGGCAAAGTAATATCTCTGCTTTTTAATATGCTACCTAGGATTGTCATAGCTTTTCTTCCAAAGAGTAAGCATCTTTTTAATTTCATGGCTGCAGTCACCATCTGCAGTGATTTTGGAGCCCCCTAAAATAAAGCCTCACTGTTTCCATTGTTTCCGCATCTGCTTGCCATGAAGTGATGGGACCAGATGCCATGATCTTAGTTTTCTGAATGTTGAGTTTTAAGGCAACTTTTTCACTGTTTTCTTTCACTTTCATTGAGAGGCTCTTTAGTTCTTCTTAACTTTCTGCCGTAAGGGCAGTGTCATCTGCTTATCTGAGATTATTGATATTTCTCCCTGCAATCTTGATTCCAGCTTGTGCTTCATCCACATGATGTACTCTGCATATAAGTTAAATAAGCAGGGTGACGATATACAGCTTTGGCATACTCCTTTCCTGATTTGGAACCAATCTGTTGTTCCATGCCCGGTTCTAACTCTTGCTTCTTGACCTGCATACAGATTTCTCAGGAGACAGGTCAGGTGGTCTGGTATTCCCATCTCTTTCAGAATTTTCCACAGTTTGTTGTGATCCATACAGACAAAGGGTTTGGTGTAGCCAATAAAGCAGAAGTAGATGTTTTTCTGGGACTCTGGCTTTTTTGATGATCCAGCAGATGTTGGCAATGAAATAGTTTCCTAATTTTGAATCTTGGCTTTGTCTCTTAGTGTGAGACTTTGGGTTTATCATTTAATTTAGCTACACCTAAGTTTTCTCCTGTAAAAAAAGGAGCTAACAGTAGTAACTATGATGGGCTTCCCTGGTGGCTCAGTGGTAAAGAATCTGCCTGCCAAAGCAGGAGACATGGGTCCAATCTCTGGTCTGGAAAGGTCCCACATGTCTTGGGGAAACTAAGCTTGTGTGCACAACTATTGAGCCTGTACCCAGAACCTGGGAGCTGCAGCTACTGAGCTTGCATCCGACAGCTGCTGAATGAAGCGCTCGTGCTTAGAGCCCATGTTCTGCAGCAAGAGAAGCCACCACAGTGAGAAGCCTGCACGCCGCAACTGGAGAGTAACCTCTACTTGCCACAACTAGAGAAAAGCCCAGGCAGCAGGGAAGACCCAGCACAGCCAAAGAATAAGTGAATAAAAAATAGAACTATGGTAATAATTACTTCAGAGATTAAATGAAATATAGCTGTATGGAAAGCACTTAACACAGTGCCTGACACATAGCATGCCATAAATGTTAAGTGCCGCTGCAATTATTATTATCACTGCTGTTGTTTTTATCAGTGGTTGGTAAAGAACCCTATATTTTGAAACTTTATACAGACTTATCAGACAATTTTACATGTCTCTTCCACCTTTCTCCACAAGTTTGGCAGTTTTGCCGTATTTTATTCACATTTTTCTTTGAGCATATTTCTTTTCCTCTTTATCTTTCCCCCCTCTAATCATACCTAACATTATGTGGGTACTTACTGTGGGCTAGCTGCTTTGTGAAGTGTTCTGTGAACAGTGAAGCAGAAGTTGGAAGTTTAAGTTCTGGTCCCAGTTCTGTCATTTAGCCTTTTGACTGCGTCAACAGATTGAACCTTGCTAAGCCTTAGTTTTGTCATGTACAGAATAGGGATAATAATTCTTGTCCTGTCTTTATAGTAATACTTTGTTTTGAATATTAAATGATATGTTTTCAAGAGGGTGGGACAAATTCAGAGAGTAGCACTGACATGTACACTACGGTGGTGAAATAGCTGGCTGGCAGGAAGCAGCTGCATAGCACAGGGATCTCAGCTCCATGCTGGGATGACCCAGAGAGAGGATGCGGAGCAGGAGGGAGCCTCGACAGGAAGGGCATATGTGTGTACTTAGAGCTGATTCACATTGTTACAAGCAGAAACCTACACAGCACTGTAAAGCAATTGTTGTTTAGTTGCTAACTTGCTTTACAACCCCATGGACTGTAGCCCTCCAGGCTTCACTGTTCACGGGATATCTCAGGCAGAAACACTGGAACAGGTTGCCATTTCCTTCTCCAGGGAATCTTCCCGACCCAGGGATTGAACCTGCATCTCCTGCTTGGCAGGCTGATTCTTTACCACTGAGTCACGAGGGAAAGCATAAAGCCATTATCCTGCAATTAAAAAAGGCCCTTCATAAAATAAAATATGCAAATATAAAGATTGCTATTTTTGTGTAACTTAAATGTCCGATTTGCATAGTACATTGCCCTTCAGATGGAATTACCTAGATGTAATTTATTCCTTTCTAGAGTCTTTCTTAATAGAAGTCTCACATAGAGCAATCATAGAGAATAGAAACATCTTAACTTGAAAGCAGTTTTGCCTATTATGCTCAGGGATTGAACCTGCATCTCCTGCTTGGCAGGCTGATTCTTTACCACTGAGTCACGAGGGAAAGCATAAAGCCATTATCCTGCAATTAAAAAAGGCCCTTCATAAAATAAAATATGCAAATATAAAGATTGCTATTTTTGTGTAACTTAAATGTCCGATTTGCATAGTACATTGCCCTTCAGATGGAATTACCTAGATGTAATTTATTCCTTTCTAGAGTCTTTCTTAATAGAAGTCTCACATAGAGCAATCATAGAGAATAGAAACATCTTAACTTGAAAGCAGTTTTGCCTATTATGCATTTTAAGAAAGGGTGGCTAAAGTATTTGAATAATATACATATGGATACATGATAGGGTAAATACATAAATGGGTAAAGATGAGTTAGAGTATTTTTGATAATTTTATACTAAGATTAGTGTCTGAATTCACAGGAAGCTACTAGTGCTTTGCTGATTATTCTAGAAAAAGTTTGTGATGGAGGTATAATTCAGAAAAATTCAAGTAAATTTTAAGTTTGTGTGGAATATAGGGAGAGAAATGAGATGGTCTGGAATATCTGGTAAAGGGCTCTTAGCACAGGGCCTTGGGGTGCAGTATAATGGAAGTCAGTGGTATAATTGTAGAGCTCGAACTGGAAGATGGTCTCCTGTGGCTCTGTGATCTTGGACAAACCAGCCTCTAAATCTCAGTTTTCTAAGCTGTAAAGTACAGCTAATAATACATACTTTAAAATTGTGTAAGGGGATATTTGCCATCATAATTAAGTTATTACTACTAGAGTTGGAAAGTACTTGGAGAGCCGTTAAGGCAAAGGTTTTGTGGGTTGTTGATGATTACTTTAAATTTTATTGCTTGAGTGTTGAGAAGTTGGGCCTGGATTAGGACCGTCAGATAAAATATTTACTAATTTTTATTTGCTAGGTCTGACAGCCTTCATCTGGATGAAGGAATGTGGATGAGCAGCTCCATCTCAGCCTTTTAAGTGTGTGTGTCTTTGTGTGTGTAAATGTTTTGTTTGCTTGCCTTTTGGTAATGAACATTCTGTATAAGCCAAAGGCTGGCTATAAAAGAGTTTTCAAGCATAGAAATCACTGTTACTTAGAAGACCAAAGCGTAAAACAAAACTGAAGCCTATTAGCTTCTGTTTTGGGTGTTTTTCACTCTGAGACTCTTATATGAAGAAGGGAAAACAAACAAGCTAATAGGAATGGCTTACACACATACAGGAAAACCCAAAGAAACTTGAAATTGTTTGCTGTTCTAACTGTAGTACAAGTTTTTATTTACTTATCAGTTTAAGTAGCCACAGAGAGAAAAGCAGCTCATTTGTACTTCTAGTGAGAAGGTTCAAGTCTTCCTATAAACTACACACTCATGTTTGTGGTGCAGTGATTCTTTGGTAGTCTATAAAAGTGTAGAATATAATCTTGTATTTCCAAAATCTGCCTGTGCAACCAAGGAAAGACTGGGTCATATGAATGCTGTAGTTACTTTATCTGGTGAATCTGCTCTACAGCTGATGCTTGGTTTTCTTCATCAGTATTCTTTTCTAGTAAATTGTTTTGTGTTTATATATTGATTTTTACTTTTAGTGGAAAAATGGTTTAAGATAAAGTTAAGTAACTGAATATAAGTAGAGAATATGTCATTTCTAAATGAAAAGAATATATGCAGCAATTTCACAATGATGAAATGGGTATCTGTTATTTGTTGGTGTATTTGAACGTGCCATACATGTATTTTAGTAAACCAGGGCCCTTTTAGTGCTCCTTTTCGACCAAGCGTCTACTCATCATTAAAATCATCCTAATTTTCAATGAGACATGTAATTGATGTTACAAACCTGCTGCTTTTATTTAAAATGAGAAGCTGTGTTTTGGTGAATTCAGTATGATGTAAGGTGAAAAGAAAGACATCATGTTTTTAAGTATTTATGTTGAAAAGGGTGATTTATACAAAAATCTAGTTCCTGGAGGCATCAAAAAAATTTTTTTTCGTGTTTTATTTCATCAGAACGCTACAGTAGACTGTAAAATGACATCATCTACAGCTGGAGATAAACACTTTGATAAAAGTCCCACTAAAACAAGACACCCTCGGAAAGTTGATCTAAGAGCTCGATACTGGGCATTTCTTTTTGACAATCTCCGCCGGGCAGTAGATGAAATCTACGTGACTTGTGAATCAGATCAGAGTGTGGTGGAATGTAAGGTAAGGTTTGCTTTAAGTTTTTGTAATCCATTTGATATCACATTCACCAGTTTTTGCTCTAAGTTGATTATTTACCTCTGTATAGAGTCCTTCAGTATTAACTATAATCTCCATGCTATACACTACATCCTCTGAACTTACTCATCTTAAAACTGAAAGTCTGTACCCTTTACCAGCATCTCCCTATCATTTGCAGCCACTATTCTACTCTTGGCTTCTGTGAATGAATCAGGTTTTTCTTTGTTTTGATTTTTTAAGATTATCCTTGTTGTTGTTTGTGTTACCTAATTGTGTACTTTTATATTCTGTGCAAGATTTGGTAGAGAATTGTCTTGATATATATAGTCCTAGGCGAGAAATTAAAAGATAGGTACACACAGACACACACAATTTATTAAAAAATCTCTCTTTGCTGCATTCTCCATTGGTACTGTAGGTGGCATTAGTGAGTTTTTCACATTCTTTCGTTTCCTGTTTAACTTCTTTAATTGGACATGCTCCTTTTCTCGGAGAAGGCAATGGCAACCCACTCCAGTACTCTTGCCTGGAAAATCCCATGGGTGGAAGAGCCTGGTTGAGGTCACTAACAGTTGGACACGACTGAGCGACTTCACTTTCACTTTTCACTTTCATGCATTGGAGAAGGAAATGGCAACCCACTCCAGTGTTCTTGCCTGGAGAATCCCAGGGACAGAGGAGCCTGGTGGGCTGCGGTCTCTGGGGTCGCACAGAGTCAGACACGACTGAAGCGACTTAGCAGCAGCAGCAGCCCCTTTTCTATTGAGATCACTCTCCTCATCAACTTTGGTGAGGGGAAAGTGAGATTGATGGCTAACCGTAAACAACTCTGAGTGGGATTGGGATGCGTTGTAAGGTGTGTTTCCTAAGTTTAGATAACCTTGTGTTTGTAATAGGATGTTAAACAGACACATAGATAATCTTTCTCTGAAAATGCACTGGAAAGCCTGGACTTTTAGTAGATACAAACTATTTGCTGAATTTATACTAAAAATTATTTTGAGAAAAATCAGGATGGTGCATGGTCATAGAAAGATTACAGAGGCAGCTTCTGTTTCTACAGCGAACATGGTTAAAAATCCTGAAATTCATTATTTAACCTTTGAAATATATGAAGAGTCAAAGCAAAGTTATATATTGAAACAATAGCTGTGTTTCCTTTAAAATTGGAAACAGCAAAAATATGTTTTAGACTAACTTAAAAATATGACTCAACAGAAACAGGTTTCAGAATGAATAGTGATTGAAATCATCCAAGTTTATGCTTTGGTTGTCCCAATTAATATTGTTACTATCAGCTTGTGAAACTTTTTTATGTTTTAAGAAAGTATTTTTAAGGAAAATCATATTGTTGGAGTGTAGTCTCCACTCCTTGTTTTCCATTTCAGCCTGCGGGGAACTGGACGTGTGGCTCTGGGATACTGGGGACCCCTTAGAATATAGAGACTGGTACCTGTAACTCCCTTAGAGATTTCATAGCATTACAAGCTTGCTGGAGTAGCTCATGCCAGCTGGGCTTAGAGGGACTTCAGGGTAGTAAGCTTTCTTTGGAAGGAGTTAGGATGGGACTTGTCACTAACAGAGTAAAGAGGACCCCCAGTGCATCTCATGATTTTTGTGAGGGAAGGATTTTAGACATTGGTGAACATGTTGGAGTAATAGGGACTTCCTGAGGACACTTGGTTAGGTGTCAGTAGAATACACCAAAGTCTGATGGATTTGAGGCAGATCTTGCTCTGGGCAGAGGGAGCCAGGGTGACCCTGACCACTGCCTAGAGACGCATGAATGCTCCCTGTGCAGAAACCACCATGTACTGCAGAGATCAGTGGGGACTGCTCACTCACATTGATCCAGAGAAGGATCAGGGACGCATCTCTGCCTGGCAGCACTTGACTCTGTTGTTGGCCAGCATCATCTTAGTCCCTGGAGCACGCCTGCTGATGACTAATGAAGATCCATCACTAATATCTGGTAAGCTCTATAAGTGGAATATTGCTCTGTTCCCACAACTGCCACTTATGGTGGGGCCATAAGTTTGTGAATGTAGGATAGTGTTAAGGGGTACAGAGGAGGAAGAGAGGAACGACTCCGTGAAAATAAGCCGTATTCTTCCTCCTCAACAGGCATCCGCTAAAGGCTGTCTAATTCTCACCTGTGCTAGGTTGTCAGACAACAATAGGCAGATTGTCTGAAGATAGGATTTAAAAACCAAACTTTGATAATTGAATGTGACTGGAAAATTGTGGATTTCACTGAGCATACTCAGCAGGTTTAGGATTCAGCTGAGTAGATAGTTATATGTGGAAAAAGATAAAAGTATTCTATGTTTATATCTTAAAAGTTGAGACTTCTCATTTCAGTAAGTTAAGTCAGGATCAAAATGATATGTGAGAAAATGCTTAGAAAAGTATAACATACAATAAAAAGAAAACAAATTTTATAATTAGCTGAAAGGAGAAGTCACAGATGGAGATAGGGGAATATAGATCCAGAACAGAGAAGAATCATTACAGAAGCAGGAGGAATATAGGAGAATAGGAACGTCCCAAAGGCCATGGAAGAAGAAGGAGTGGTACATAGGTCAAGAATGACTGCAGTTGAGAGAAAGCTTGTCATTTAAGAGGGAACAGATGAGGTCAAGGTGGAAACTTGTGACAAGAATTTGAAATCCCATTTGAGGGGTTCTTTGCCCTTTTATATTTTCAAGAAGTAGGAGGTGTGAGGTTGAAAGTTGGAAGAGGGTGGAAAGATCTGAAATAACTGTGATGGAGAATGAAAGGGCAGACTTTTGGAAGCCACAGTGTTGCCCAGCAACCTTGAAGGTCACAGTTGAGACTGGAAATTCTACTCTTTCCTGTATGTTCAATTTTCCTTATTAGAGTCTTCGCCCATCAGCACACTACTTGCTTATTTCTCTTCCATTCTAAACTACAACAATAAAAACAATAAAAAGAAACCCCAAACCCTATCTCTGTTTTACTAATCCTTTCATCTACTGTCCCAGACCCCATTTTCCTCCTCTCCTTCTCAGCCAAGTTTCTTAGAAGACGCCTGCCGTTTTGCGGCCTCCATTTCCTTTTCTCTCAGGAACTCATTTGTCTACTCCAACCTGGTGTCACATGCCTATCAGAGCTCCTGTTAAACTCTCATTAAAGTCACTCAGCGTTGCTCAGTCCATGGGTGTTTTTCTGTCCCTCCCTTGCTCTCTGCGGAGCCTTGCACGCTGTTGACCACTCCCTCTTGCAGCACCCTCTCCTTTGGCTTTTGTAGAGCCACCGCTGCTACTTTCTTCCTTCTTTGTTGGTTGCCGCCTCTGCTTCCCCTTAGTTGGCTTTTCCTTCTCCCCCTGGCCTTTATCTTTTGGGAATTCATTGGGCTCATCTTAGACCATCTTCTTTTCTCACCATTAGTTTCTCCCTCTGTGTTTTCTCCATGCCTTGGCTTAGTTTATTGTTGATTTCCTGATGATTCTTAAATTTATATCTCTAGCCTATACTTTTCTTCTGATTTTCAGACTTGTATATCCAAGTAGCCTCGTTGGCATCTCCATTTGGCTATTTCATAAGCATGTCAAACTGATGTGTATAGAAACAAGTTCATGATGACTCCCTCTGCCCTAAACCTAGAGAGATATTTTTCTTCCCTGAATTGCCAGATAGTCCCTCCATCTTCCTCCCTTTACCCCACACCAACCACTGTCCAATGAATGGACCTCTATGAGTTGAATTCAGTTCAGTCGCTCAGTCATGTCCAACTCTTGATGACCCAGTGGACTGCAGCACACCAGGCTTCCCTGTCCATCACTAACTCCTGGAGCTTACTCAGACTCATGTCCATTGAGCTGGTGATGCCATCCAACCATTTCATCTTCTGTTGTCCCCTTCTCTTGACTTCAACTTTTCCCAGCATCAGGGTCATTTCCTCTGGAAATTCTACTCTTTCCTGTATGTTCAATTTTCCTTATTAGAGTCTTCGCCCATCAGCACACTACTTGCTTATTTCTCTTCCATTCTAAACTACAACAATAAAAACAATAAAAAGAAACCCCCAAACCCTATCTCTGTTTTACTAATCCTTTCATCTACTGTCCCAGACCCCATTTTCCTCCTCTCCTTCTCAGCCAAGTTTCTTAGAAGACGCCTGCCGTTTTGCGGCCTCCATTTCCTTTTCTCTCAGGAACTCATTTGTCTACTCCAACCTGGTGTCACATGCCTATCAGAGCTCCTGTTAAACTCTCATTAAAGTCACTCAGCGTTGCTCAGTCCATGGGTGTTTTTCTGTCCCTCCCTTGCTCTCTGCGGAGCCTTGCACGCTGTTGACCACTCCCTCTTGCAGCACCCTCTCCTTTGGCTTTTGTAGAGCCACCGCTGCTACTTTCTTCCTTCTTTGTTGGTTGCCGCCTCTGCTTCCCCTTAGTTGGCTTTTCCTTCTCCCCCTGGCCTTTATCTTTTGGGAATTCATTGGGCTCATCTTAGACCATCTTCTTTTCTCACCATTAGTTTCTCCCTCTGTGTTTTCTCCATGCCTTGGCTTAGTTTATTGTTGATTTCCTGATGATTCTTAAATTTATATCTCTAGCCTATACTTTTCTTCTGATTTTCAGACTTGTATATCCAAGTAGCCTCGTTGGCATCTCCATTTGGCTATTTCATAAGCATGTCAAACTGATGTGTATAGAAACAAGTTCATGATGACTCCCTCTGCCCTAAACCTAGAGAGATATTTTTCTTCCCTGAATTGCCAGATAGTCCCTCCATCTTCCTCCCTTTACCCCACACCAACCACTGTCCAATGAATGGACCTCTATGAGTTGAATTCAGTTCAGTCGCTCAGTCATGTCCAACTCTTGATGACCCAGTGGACTGCAGCACACCAGGCTTCCCTGTCCATCACTAACTCCTGGAGCTTACTCAGACTCATGTCCATTGAGCTGGTGATGCCATCCAACCATTTCATCTTCTGTTGTCCCCTTCTCTTGACTTCAACTTTTCCCAGCATCAGGGTCATTTCCAATGAGTTAGTTCTTTGCATCAGGTGGCCAAAATATTGGAGTTTCAGCTTCAGCATCAGTCCTTCCAATGAATATTCAGGACTTATTTCCTTTAGGATGGACTGGTTTTATCTTCTTGCTGTCTAAGGGACTCTCAAGAGTCTTCTCTATCACCACAGTTCAAAAGTATCAATTCTTCAGTGCTCAGTTTGCTTTATAGTACAGCTCTCACATTCGTACTGGAAAAGCCATAGCTTTGACTAGATAGACCTTTGTTGGCAAAGTAATGTCTCTGCTTTTTAATACTCTTTGAGTATTACCTCCTAAATCTTTCCAACCTGTCCACTTCTCTTATTCTCTACTGCTACCATTCTAGTCCAAGCTGCCATTATATTAGTAAAATCCCTGGATCACAATTGAAATCTTTTAGCAGGACTCCCTGCATCCTTCCAATCCATCCTCTATACGATAGGCAAACTGATACTTAAACATGAACTCTGATTTCTTTGATTATAGCTCCTCAAAAGTTTCCATTTGCTCTGTGCATTAAAATCTCCAGCATGACCTTCAAATCTTGAGTGAGCTGATTTGTGTAAACCTCATTTCACACCACTTTTCTCTCTTCTCTTCTGCCTCATTTAAACCAGCCTTCTTTCGATTACTCAAACATGCCAGGTACCTGCAAGTCTTCAGACCTTTCCACATTCTGACTTTTTTTGCCAGGACACTCATCCTCACTCTTCCTGCCCAGCACCTCTTCACCTCCCCCGTCCCTTTCACCTAACTCCCATTCCTAGTAGAGCTTTCAGTTTAAGTGTCACTTTCTCAGGGGAGCTTATCACGTTTCAGACTAAATCAGGTTCCCTGCTAATACAGAGTTCACCTTCATATCTGCATGGGATTGGTTCCAAGACACCTCTCCTACCCTTGCCATGTGGATACCAATATCCACGGATGCTCGAGCCCCTTTTATAAAACGATGTAATACATTTAGCCCTGGATATCCATGGGTTCTGCTTGGGCACGTATGGCCTGACTGTACTCTCATAGCGTGCTTTCCTTGGAAACATTTTATCACAGTTGAAACTACATAATTGTTTATTTTGTTGTTTTTATGTCTGTCTCCCTTACTAGACATTAAGCTCCCAGAAGACAGAAACCACACTGTCTCGTTTACCACTCTGTCATCAGTTCTTGAAACTGGAACTGGAACACAGTAATAGATAAATACTGTGTAGACAAATAGTAAATAGATGTTAAATGTCTGTTGAAGCAATGAAACTACATACATTGTTGGGGTAAAGATACATCTACACAGTTATGTGATTCCCTTCTACCCTGATGGAATACTTACTAGCATTCAGTCACTTGCTAAAAATGCCCAAAGATGGTGGGGAGATGGGTTGGTAGTTTTTAGGCAGATTCAGTGAAATTTCGTTAAGTAAAAGATTGAAGAGGTTAAGAGAATAGTTGGAATAGTGGACCATGGAACTGAAGTTTCATGGAGAAGGAATGGCTATCACAGAAGCCTGATAGATGTGGAGAAAGTAAAGAAGTTAAGTATTTGCAAATATCCTTTGGACAAGATAGGAGTAGGTAAAGTGGATTCTCTATAGATAAAAATTAATGTTTATATTTTAAAGTTACTATTTACATACTCTAAATTATTAGCTTGCTTTTTTAGTGTCCTTGATCTCTCAGGCACTGAAATATTTTAGTCTCCCACTACTATTGCAATTTCTTCAATATCTCTTTGAATTTTGGGGAATTTTTGCTTTACATGTTTTACTGTCTTATTATTAATAATATATGTTGTATTTTTTCAATTTAATTTAATTTTAAACTTTTTATTTTATATTGGAGCATAGTCAATTAGCAAGGGAATGCTCAAAATCCTTCAAGTCAGGTTTTTAACAGTACATGAACCGAGAACTTCCAGATGTACAAGCTAGATTTAGAAAAAGCAGAGGAACTAGAGATCAAATTGCCAACATATGCTGGATCATAGAAAAAGCAAGGGAATTAAAGAAAAATGTCTACTTCTGCTTCATTGACTATGCTAAAGCCTTTGACTGTGTGAATCACAACAAACTGTGGAAAATTCTTAAAGAGATAGGAATACCAGACCACCTTACCTGCCTTCTGAGAAACCTGTATGGAGGTCAAGAAGCAACAGTTAGAACCAGACATGGAACAACAGACTGGTTCAGAGTTGGGAAAGGAGTATATCAAGGCTGAATATTGTCACCCTGCTTACTTAACTTCTGTGCAGAGTACATCATGCGAAATGCCAGGCTGCATGAAGCTCAAGCTGGACTCAAGATTGCTGGGAGAAACCAGCATAAACTCAGATATGCAGATGACACCACCCTACTGGCAGAAATCAAAGAGCAACTAAAGAGCCACTTAATGAAGGTGAAGAGTGAAAATCTGGTTTAAAACTCAACATTCAGAAAACAAAGGTCATGACATCCAGTCCCATCACTTCATGGCAAATAGATGGGGAAAAATTGGAAACAGTGGTAGACTTTATTTTTTTGGCCTCCAAAATCACTGCAGATGCTGACTGCAGCTATGAAATTAAAAGATGCTTGCTCCTTGGAAGAAAAGCTATGATAATCCTAGATAGCATATTAAAAAGCAGAAACATGACTTTGTCAACAAAGGTTTGTATAGTCAAAGCTATGGTTTTTCCATTAGTCATGTTTGGATGTGAGAGTTGGACCATGAGAAAAGCTGGATGCTAAAGAGTTAATGTTTTTCAATTGTGGTGTTTGAGAATATTCTTGAGACTCTCTTGGACTGCACAAACAAACCAGTCAATCCTAAAGGAAATCAGCCTTGAATATTCACTGCAAGGACTGATGCTGATGCTAAAGCTCCAATACTTTGGCCACCCAATTTGAAGAGCTGGCTCACAGGAAAAGACCCTGGTGCTGGGAAAAGTTGAAGGCAGGAGGAGAAGGAGACAACAGAGGACGAGATGGTTGGATGATGTCATCAAGTCGATGGACATGAGTTTGAGCAATCTCAGGGAGATAGTGAAGGACACGGAAGCCTGGTGTGTTGCAGTCCATGGGGTAGCAAAGAGTCAGACATGACTGAACAGCAACAGCAATGTTGATTTTGAGCATTATAATAATCGTTCCAAGCATTTTTGCCTACTTACACTTAGTCACAATAGGTCTCTTGGTTTTCATAATGGGAAATAGCATAAAAACATCTGGTCCAGCAACTTCCAAATGAGTTGTGATTAAAAATTAGTTAGCCACTGAAGCAACATACTTGTATCACTACCCAGGCAACTGCAAATTTATTTATCCAAAAAGATCTTGGTAAGGATTGAATTATAGGAGAATGCTCTTTTCATTAGCAGATTTTCATTTGGTAGGCTTCTATTTGTTGAATATATTATGTATGTATTCTTTTTCCAGCTTGCTTATGTTGAGAATTAAGGGGAGATATTTGAAAGAGATAAATGATAATGGAATGAAGATGACTGGGTGAATACTATTATTAGACAGTTTTTGAAAGTAATTTACTTGCCATTTTGCTTTCAGATGATTTCCTTTTTAAGCATTAGATTAGCAGTTTAAAAAATGCTTTTTTAAAATTGTTTCACTTTTTTAAGAGTCCCTTTATCACTGACTTCTCATGTGATGTTATTTCCACTTCTTTCATCATCACAGAGGGCACAACTGTACTCATTCCTGCAGCTGAGTTGGAGGGCCGTATTGATGTCTGGGCCCAAGGGTCTGTACACCTAGTATTGTGTGTCAGGAGGACAGAGGGATGGCGCCAACCATCCTGCTGTGCGCCAGTAACTAGAATTAGTTACAAACCAATCGAATCCGTTGCAGCCAATTGGTAAACTAATTGGTAATTTTAGCTGTACATCTATATGTAGTTATCTGAATGCCTATAACGTTACTTTCAGAGCCACTTTTGTTCTGTTTCATCCTGCTTAACAAAATAGCCTTCATAGCTGTAAGGAGAAAGATGTGCATCAGTGACTGTGAGGCTGCTCCAGCTGCTTGTCTTGTTTGTATTCCCTTGTTCGTAAAACATGACTCAGGTTACAGCTGCATGGTACCACTCTGATCATTTCTGATAACGGTGAGCTAAACATTCCTTAAAATAGGTTGTTTAAGCCACCAAATGTACTTTCTCTGTGCCAGCTTGTATCAGAAGTATAACTGCTTATATTCTTGCCTTTTAGAGGGTTTCTTCTTCTTCTTTTTTTCTTTCACTGAAAAGGGAAATCAGTAGACAACTTTTAAAGGAAATTATTGTGAATTAAATCTTTCTGTGCCCTAAAGTAGGTCGCTTAAGTTAATGAATTTAATTAAAGAATTTGAATTGTATTAGTAGAATTGAGAAAAGGAAGTCAACTAAATTTTAAAAATTTTCCTTTTCCTGATCATAGAAAACTTTCATTACCAGTGATTTGGCAATAAGATTACCTTAGAAAGAAAATAAACAGTACTTCTATGTCAGGAGAGTCTTTTAAAGTAGAATACAACTTTTATGACTAAAGTGAGGTTGGTACTATATTTCATTTATGAATAACTTGGCATATATTTATTATTAGTCTTGGGTCTGGTTTCCAAAGTGTACCTGTATGTTTAAAAAAAAATTTTGTAAGTGAAAAAGTGTTTTTGAGGTCTTCGAGGCCCACCGATACTAAACCATGAGTCCAATACTTTGTTATGGAAAAGTAATATATTTTTAAAACAAATAACCATTTTTATAGCAGGCTGTCATTTTCTGATAGTCATCTTCTGGGAGAATTGGAAAGTTGCCTTTTATAGTAAAGTGAGACTGGCATGTCTTTACAGTAAGATGAGAACAGTATGATACCGGTATAGTGAATACACTTTAAAGTTCTTTGTCTTATGCATTTAACTGGCAACTATGGCCAATTAAGCACTGCCTGCACATAGCTAAACTTGACATCAATTCCCTTTTGTCAGACATGGAGTGGATCTTAGTGGCTTATGCTTTTAAATCTTTCCTGTGTAAAATTTTCATTGCCACTCTCATGTAAAACTAGTCAGTGCTAAGAAAAAAGTCTTTGTGAGATGAGTAGAATGTAGTGTCACAGTAATGTGATTTTGGATTTTCTAAAGAGGAAAATTAGAGTGCAGATAAACTGAATTAGAAGTGATTCCTGTGAAATCCAGTCAATTTGAAATGTATTTTGTTATTGGAGGCTTAGTGTCTGTGCAAATGCTGTATTTGATAAGCAGAATGCAGGTAACCCATATTATGAAAACTGGTTTTACATCATGCATAATTATAATGGCCTTTATATATTCAGCTTTGTATCATTTGCCTTAGAAATGCTGGTAAAATTTTAGACATTTACTTTTCCAAATATATTTCTTTTTAAACTGATGATTTCACATATATGTTAGCAGAATTAAACATTATTTAAAAGACTAACCATTATTATTTTTATTTTTTAAATTTGATTTCAGAAAGCTTCAGTTTAGTAGTAAGTGTAAAAATGGTGATGAAGAACACTGGAGGGAAGCATGCCCTTGATAATGGTTTTGCTAGCAACTTTTTTCATTCCTGTCTTTTCTTCTTTTTATTTTTCTTGCCGCTGGTATACAACATCTTGGAGGTATGACTTAGCAGAAAGAGCAATGGGCCAGGAGTTAATGCTGTGGGGCTTGGGTTCTGTGCTGTCACAACCAAATCACTAAACTCATTGTTATCTTGAAAATTAAGTAACTGACTATAGACTATGTGACTTCTTCATTCATTAGATACTCCTCTGAAATTTACTCATTATGTAACATCTTTTATCACTAAACAGTTTTACTTTTTCAGCCCATTCTTTAGAATGAAAATTTCTAAACAAGACTAGAGAGGGTAGAAATCTGCTTTAAGAGGGATTGTAAATTATAATTAATTTCTGTCATAAAGTACCACTGATAAATGTTACATTGGGCATCTGAGGGAATAATCTTCTGTTTAATTCACTCAGGCTAAGGAGCAGCATTTGCTAGCATGCTACTGATGTTTCAAATCACTGAATTCATCTCTCTTGTGGTTTGAATTTCATTGATTCAGTGTTTTGGCACATAGTGAGTTTCTAACAAATTTTATTTTGGTGAGTAAATTGTAGAATCTTAGAAGTGTTAGTAAGTTGTCTAATCCACCTACCCATTGTACAGTTACCCTTGACCACATTCCCTCTGGTAACTAATTCTCTTTTTGAGATAGCTCTGGCAGGTGAAAATCTGTCATTTTCACTGAGCATTCTTTGTTCGGTAACTTGTATTTATGTGGAAATAATATAATCCCTTTTATGACGACCTCTTTTATGTGAAGATGTTTATCATACCATCCCATTAGTCTTCAAGCCTAGTCATCCAGTTCTACTGTAGTTCCTGCTATGATGTGATGTTAAAATCTTCCTTATTATCACACTTGGTTTATTGTAGTCTACTTTACCTATCTATCCTCCTTAAATTGTGCTTACCATGGCTTAGTGGCTCGCAGTTAGCTAGCAACAGAATTAGACTCTAGCTGATTAAATGGAAAAATTAATTCTTTGAGAGGATAGGTCACAGATTTGATACTAAAACCCGTGAATCAGGGTTAGAAAATAGGCACAAACGAGGGAGGTTTTGCAGAGAAATATTTGGCTAGGATGTATTGCTATTTTATTTTTTTTAAATACCATCATTTCCTCTTTATCTTTGCCTTGCTTGAGATTCAGAGTCCCAGGCAAGTGAGTCTGATTGGTTAAGTTCCAATCATATTATTGTGCTTAACTGTCAAGTAGTAGAGAGCAGAAAGATCTTCTCCTTTTATGTCTGTGCAAAAACCCAATTCCCCAAACTAGAAAGAGAGTGGAAATTCTGGTTAGCAGTAAAAAAATATTTCATATAGACAGAAAACCCACAGAAGAGGTGGTCCATTTTACCTTACGCTGATCAGACTCCCAGCCTTTTCACAGTTGTTATTATAATTGTATTATTGAAGTGTGAGGCCATATTCACTTTTCCCTCTGGCTCAGCAAACTATTTACTCAACTTGAGTTTAGTGTCAAGTAAAATTACAGTCTTTTTTTATATGTGTCATGTATGGTTAAGACCAACCTCTGCCTAATATTTCACTTGTACAGTTAGTTACTGGATCAAAGGGTAGAAGCAGGAACTTATCATTAAAAAATATCTCATCTTTTTAGACTTGCCACAATACTATAACCTGTCCATGCTGCCCAATAGAAATACAACACGAGCCACATATGTACTTCTAAATTTCCTACTTGTTACATTAAAAAGGCAAAAAGAAACCTGTGAAAATAACTTATATAATATTTTAAATTTAACCCAATACATCAAAAATTATTTCAACATGTAACGAGTATGAATATCATTATTTTTCACTATGATCATTAAGATATTTTACATTCTTTCTTTTTGGTCAGAGTCTAAGTTCAGAGTAGCTACCTTTCATGTACTTGAAAACGACGTGTGGCAAGTGATTACCATGTTGAATGATGCAGATTTATATATTTTTTGAATTCTTTTGTCTATGGTGGATTTATTTCATTTGTAAATAAATGAATGAGCATACCCTGTATTTCTTTATCAAATACCCTGTATTTCTTTTATCATACACCAGTAAAAATGTTTGGGTAAAGGGACTTTTAGTATCTCTGAGGATAACTGGAAGAGCTAGATGATAAATAATAAATCTACAGACAGCTTAGAGAGAGTGAAGAATTCTTAAGCAGAAGAATAATAAGAGCATGATCAAGGAAAAGATAGAAATCCATTGGTCAGAGGACAAATTATAGTAGAAATTAGGAAATATTTTGAACTGAATAACAAAAATAATATATGTGAGATGGAGCCTAAGTCATATCTGAAGGAAACTTTATAGTGCTAAAATGCATATAATTTCTGGAATAAAATAAAGGCTGAAAGCCAATATCAAGATATCCAGCTCAAGAGTTAGGAGAAAAAGTAAACTAAACCCAAAGACATCAGAAGGAAGAAAATGATAAAGAGCAGAAATTAATAAAATAGAACTGTCATACATCAGACATCATCATCAAAGTCAGAAGCTGCTGCTGTGGTTAATCAAGAAAAGAAATTAGAAAGTATGGAAACTAGTATCAGTGATGAAAAAGATAATATTACTACTAACATTGCTATCGGATATGAAAAAGGTAACTGCAGGTCCTATAGAACATTAAAGAGACAAGAGCTCCTTCTCTATGCTCTTGTTCTCCCACCTCATTAAAAAAATATGGATTAGAAGTAGCTGGCAAATGTGGGTTGGTCGCATAAGAAATATTAAGAAAATAAGATATTGGATATAAAGGGAATAAAATCTCTCATTTTCAGAGAAAGGATTTACCAGTATGGAAAGGGAGAAGTTTAGAATGAACTATAGGTGATTGATGTGAAGAACCGACTCACTGGAAAAGACCCTGATGCTGGGAAAGATTGACAGCAAGAGGAGAAGGGGAAGACAGAGGATGAGATGGTTAGATAGCATCACTGACTCAACGGACATGAATTTGAACAAACTCAGGAAGATAGTGAAGAACAGGGAAACCTGGCGTGCTGCAGGTCATGGTGTCACAAAGAGTCAGACGCTGCTTAGCAACTGAACAACAACAACAAATAGGTGATTGATTGAATTTGGAAGCATTGGTATGAACTTGAATTTCTTTTTTAAATAGTTACACACAGCTAGATACAGAAATAGGTGTAGATGTGCTCATGTGTATGTATGCATATGTGTGCATGTGTATATTTGTTTTTCTACTGCCTGCTTTTGCTTCATTGACTACACTAAAGCCTTTGAATATTTGGATTACAACAAACTGGAAAATTCTTAAAGAGATAGGAATATGAGACCACCTTCCCTGCCTCCTGAGAAACCTGTATGCAGGACAAGAAGCAACAGTGAGAATGGGACTGGTTCAAAATTAGGAAAGGAGTACATTAAAGCTGTATATTGTTACCCTACTTATTTACTTATATGCATTTACTTATCATGTGAAATGCTAGGCTGGATGACTCACACACTGGAATCAAGAGTATGGGGAGAAATGTCAGTAACCTTAGATATGCAGATGATACCACTTTAATGGCAGAAAGTGAAGAACTAAAGAACGTCTTGATGAGGGTGAAAGAGGAGAGTGAAAAACTGGTTTAAAACTCAACATTCAAAAAAACAAAGATCATGGCCATCCATTGCCATCACTTCATGGCAAATAGATGGGAAAAAGTAGAAATAGTGACAGATTTTATTTTCTTGGGCTCCAAAATCACTGTGGACAGTGACTGCAGGCATGAAATTAAAAGACATTTGTTCCTTGGAAGAAAAGCTATGACAAAACCTAGACAGCCTATTAAAAGGCAGAGACATCAGTTTGCTGACTAAGATGCATCTCATCAAAGCTATGATTTTTCCCATAGTCATGTACGGATGTGAGAGCTGGACCATAAAGAAGTCTGAACGCAGAAGAATTGATGCTTTCAAACTGTGGTGTTGGAGAAGACTCATGAGTGTCCAGACAGCAGGGAGATGAAACCAGTCAGTTCTAAAGGAAATCAACCCTAAATATTCATTGGAAGGACTGATGTTTAAGCTGAAGTTTCAGTACTTTGGCCACTTGAATCGAAGAGCCAACTAATTGGAAAAGACTCTGATGCTAGGAAAGATTGAGGGCAGGAGGAGAAGGGAGCGACGAGGATGAGATGGCTAGATGTGTCACCACCTCAGTGGGCATGAGTTTGAGCAAACTCCACGAGATAGCAACTGAACAACAACAACTGGGAGCACCGTGAAGCTCTGGCACACCAGTATCAGTGAGCACCTTAAATACCTA
>SJYC01112077.1:0-12705 GCA_006408675.1 Madoqua kirkii | reverse complement strand
TACTAATGATCTTCTAACTTCTCAAAAGAGTCTGTATTTAGAAAATTTTAAAGCATCCATGCCTCTCACAGTTGGGGGGCTGTAAACAATTACATGCGGCCGGACAAACCTGATCAGGCAGGCCAGAGAACCTTCAGAGTCTGTAAGTTGAAACACTCTTGTCACACCCAGGAATTTTTATTAACTGGAGCTGCAAGTTAACTCCTTCTCCGAGAGAAATGGTTATGGGGGAGAGCTCCCCGTAAAGTACTCTGGTTTTGGGGTAGATGCTCGAGAACAGGGGATTTCCTTAGGCTTGATCCCGCCTTTGTGTATGCCAAGCATCCTTCCTCATGACCTTTGCCATGGGCGGAGTTCCTCACGCTGGTCCCCAGCAAAGATAGGCATATAGATCTATATCTAAGGATAGACATAGAGATCTTGGCAACAAATCCATAAAATCTGTGGTCACTTTTTTGTTAGAATATTTTATTTATTTATTTATTTTGGGTTGTTCTGGTTCTTTGTTGCTGAGCAGACTTTTCTGTAGTTGCAGTAAGTGGGGTCTACTTTCTCGTCACAGTGTGAAGCCTTCTCATTGTGGTGGCTTCTCGTTGCAGAGAAAGGAAGAGCTCTGTGGTACACAGGTTTCAGTAGTTGCATCATGTGGATTCAGTAGTTGCCATTCCTGGGCTCTAGAGCAGGATAGTTGTGACACAGGGGCTTAGTTCCTCCACTGCATGTAGAATCCTCCAAGACCAAGGATCAAACCCATGTCTCCTACATTGGCAAGTATGCCAACAAGGAAGCCTTGGTCACTGTTTTTTTGACAAGAGTGCCAAGACTGTTTCATGGGGAAAGAATCGTCTTTCAGAAAACATTGCTGGGACAACTAGATATCCACACACAAAGAATGAATTTGGATCCCTGAGGTGAAGTCATCAGTAAGTGGGGTCTACTTTCTCGTCACAGTGTGAAGCCTTCTCATTGTGGTGGCTTCTCGTTGCAGAGAAAGGAAGAGCTCTGTGGTACACAGGTTTCAGTAGTTGCATCATGTGGATTCAGTAGTTGCCATTCCTGGGCTCTAGAGCAGGATAGTTGTGACACAGGGGCTTAGTTCCTCCACTGCATGTAGAATCCTCCAAGACCAAGGATCAAACCCATGTCTCCTACATTGGCAAGTATGCCAACAAGGAAGCCTTGGTCACTGTTTTTTTGACAAGAGTGCCAAGACTGTTTCATGGGGAAAGAATCGTCTTTCAGAAAACATTGCTGGGACAACTAGATATCCACACACAAAGAATGAATTTGGATCCCTGAGGTGAAGTCACTCAGTCGTGTCCGACTCTTTGCGACCCCGTGGAATGTAACCTACTAGGCTTCTCTGTCTATGGGATTCTCCAGGCAAGCATACTAGAGTGGATTGCCATTTCCTTCTCCAGGGGATCTTCCCGACCCAGGGATCAAACCTGGGTCTCCCGCATTGGAGGCAGATGATTTAACCTCTGAGCCACCTCACACCATATGCAAAATTTAACTGAAAATGGATCAAAGACCTAAATTAAGAGCTAAAACTATAGAACTTTGAAAAAAACATAGATGTAAATCTTTGTAACCTTGGAGTAGGCAATACTTTCTCAAATGTTATACCCAGAGCACAAGTAACCAAATAAAAAATATGTAAATTGAACTTCATCTAAATTTAAAACTTATATGTGTTATTAGGACACTCACAAGTGAAAAGACAGCTCACAGAATGAGAGAAAATATTTTCAAACCACATGTCTGATAAGTCTAATATACAGAATATGTGAAAAATGCAGTCCAAAAATAAAAAAGACAAATAGCCCAGTTAAAAAATGGACAAAGAATTTGAATAGACACTTTTGCATAGGTGATATACAAATGTCCATAGGCACATGAATATGTGCTCAACATTTTTAGTTATCAGGGAACAAATAAAAACAACAGTATCACTTTACTGTTATTAGGTTGACTAGAGTCAAGAAGTCAGAAAATAGCAATGTTGGTAAGGATTGAAGGAGATGCAACCCTGTCATATTGCTAGTGGCAATGTAAAATGGTACAGCTACTGTGGAAAAAATTTTGGTAGTTAATGTTAAATGTTAGAGTTACCATATGGCCCAGGAAATCCAAATCCATTTATACACCCAAGAGAATTAGAAACATATGTTCACATAAAACCTTGTACATGAATGTTCACAGCAGCAGCATTCATAATAGGCAAAAAGTGAGAATAGCCTAAATATTCATCAACTGAAAGTGAATAAAAGAAGTTGTGTTTACACAGTTATTAATTATAGAAAGGAATGGAGTACAGATGCATGCTACCAGGTAGATGAGCCTTGAAAACATTCAGTTCAATTCAGTTGCTCAGTCGTGTCGACTCTTCGTGACCCCATGAACCACAGCCTTGCTGTCCGTCACCAACTCCCAGAGCCACAAACTCATCTCCATTGAGTTGGTGATGCCATCCAACCATCTCATCCTCTGTCGTCCCCTTCTCCTCCTGCCTTCAACCTTTCTCAGCATCAGGGTCATTTCAAATGAGTCAGCTCTTTGCATCAGGTGGCCAAAGTATTGGAATTTTAGCTTCAGCATTAGTCCTTCCAATGAACAGTCAGGACTGATCCCTCCTTTAAGAGGGACTGGTTGGATATCCTTGCAGTCCAAGGGACTCTGAAGAGTCTTCTCCAGCACAGCAGTTCAAAAGCATCAAGTCTTCAGCACTCAGCCTTCTGTTTTAGTCTAACTCTCACAACCATACATGACTACTGGAAAAACCATAACCTTGACGAGATGGATCTTTGTGGGTAAAGTAATGTCTCTTCTTTTTAATATGCTGTCTAGGTTGGTCAAAACTTTCCTTCCAAGGAGTAAGCATCTTTTAATTTCATGGCTGCAATCACCATCTGCAGTGATTTGGGAGCCCCCCAAAATTAAAGTTAGCCACTGTTTCCCCATTTTTTGCCACGAAGTGGTAGGACTGGATGCCATGATCTTAACTTTTTTGAATGTTGTGCTTTAAGCTAACGTTTTTACTCTCCTCTTTCACTTTCATTAAGAGGCTTTTTAGTTCCTCTTCACTTTCTCCCATAAGGGTGGTGTCACCCACATATCTGAGCTTATTGTTATTTATCCTGGCAATCTTCCAGCTTGTGCTTGAAGCAGCCCAGCATTTCTCATGAAAACATTACGCTAACTAAAAGAAGCCACCTCAAAAAACCACATATTATATGATTCTGTTTATATGAAATATCCAGAAGAGACCAGTCCATAGATATAGAAGGTTATCAGTGGTTTCCAAAGGCTGGGGAGAAGGGAAAATGGGGAGTGACTGCTAAAGGTTTCTTTTGGGGGATAATGAAAATGTTCTGGAATCAGTTGCATAATTCTGTGTATATATGGTGCACAGCTCTGAACTACATAATTTGAAATGGTGAATTTTATAGTCTGTGAATTATATCTCAATAAAAATTTGGGAAAAAAAGCCTGTATTATGCAAATTCTTCTAGAACATAAGAAAATAGAGAATTCCTTTCAGCATAACCTTGATAACCAAACTCTTATGAGAAAGGAAAATATAGGCCACACTGAAGTACAGATGCATAAGTCCTAAACCAGATAACGATGTATTGAATCTAGTGATTTGAGAATTGGACAGTACATCACAATCAAGTTAGGCTCTTTGCAGTCCTGCAATGTTTCTTTAACATTTGAATATGAAATGAATGTTATTTACTAGATTAGATGAGTGAAGATGAAAAATCATATGATCATGTCAGTCATTTTGGAAAAATACTTTGTGAAATTCAGCACCCATTCATGATAAAACTAGTAAACTGAGAATAACAGGGAACATCCTTAGTGATATAAGGAATCTTCCAAAAATTCTAGAGTAAACATCAAGCTTAATGGTGAGATGTTGAGAGCTTTTCTTCTGAAATTGTGAATGAGACAAGATCGGCCACTGTCTTTATTTCTTTTCAGCCTTGGGCCAGCATAGGAATAAGAGAATAAGACATAAAAGATATGAGACTTATGGAGAAAAATAAGTATGTCATTATTTACAGGTCACATATATATGTATATGTATACACACACACATAAACACACTTAGGAGATCCAGGAAAATCAACATTAACTGAAAAAAAAGTTAAAGCAACTACCGTTTATTCTTAGGGTTGAGTCTAACAAAAGATATGTAAGACCTCTACACAGAAAAATATAATACATTATTGAGACACACTGAGTAAGATAAATATATAGAGCGATAGGTCTGTAAAGACTAGAAAAACAATGTTATAAGAATATCAGTTTTCTTTCAGTTCATCTATAGAATCAATGCAAATGCAATTAAAATTCTGTTTTTTTTTACTCTTGGGAACTTGACAAGCTGATTCTATAATTTGTATGGAAATGCAAAAAGGGCTGGAATTAGCCTAGACAACTTTGAGGTCAAAGATAAAGTTGGAGAATTTACTGAGTTTTGAGATTTATTTTAGAGCTGTAGCAATGCATTATAATTTACTACTGGTATAAGAATAGACCAGTGTAACAGAAGAGATACTGTAGAAACAGACCCATGCTTTAAAAGATAATTTTGGAGAAATCTTCCTGACCTTTTGATGGGAAAAGAACACTTAAAAATGGCACAAATAATATCAGTCTTTAGATAAAACAGTCATAAATTAGACCACTTTAAAATTTGAAATTTCTGTTCATCAAAAGATTCTATTCCATTAGGAGAGTGAAAAGGCGAGCTTATATGTGCTGCACATGCAATCGACAATAGGCACATAACCAAAAGAAGTTTTTGCACATCAAAAAGAGAAAGGCACTAGAAAAACAGGATGAGTCTTGAAAAACCACTTTACAAAAAGAGCTTGGCTGATAAGCATATGAAAAAGTGCTGAGAATCATTAATAATCAGAGAAACACATACTAAAACCAAAACGAAACCATTACAGCCCCATCAGCCAGAATGGCTCAGGTTAAAAACACAAAAAGACCCCAAATGGAAATTCCAGGTATAGATGAGGGTGTGCAGCAAGTAGTCATATATATGTATATGTATACACACACACATAAACACACTTAGGAGATCCAGGAAAATCAACATTAACTGAAAAAAAAGTTAAAGCAATACCGTTTATTCTTAGGGTTGAGTCTAACAAAAGATATGTAAGACCTCTACACAGAAAAATATAATACATTATTGAGACACACTGAGTAAGATAAATATATAGAGCGATAGGTCTGTAAAGACTAGAAAAACAATGTTATAAGAATATCAGTTTTCTTTCAGTTCATCTATAGAATCAATGCAAATGCAATTAAAATTCTGTTTTTTTTTACTCTTGGGAACTTGACAAGCTGATTCTATAATTTGTATGGAAATGCAAAAAGGGCTGGAATTAGCCTAGACAACTTTGAGGTCAAAGATAAAGTTGGAGAATTTACTGAGTTTTGAGATTTAGAGCTGTAGCAATGCATTATAATTTACTACTGGTATAAGAATAGACCAGTGTAACAGAAGAGATACTGTAGAAACAGACCCATGCTTTAAAAGATAATTTTGGAGAAATCTTCCTGACCTTTTGATGGGAAAAGAACACTTAAAAATGGCACAAATAATATCAGTCTTTAGATAAAACAGTCATAAATTAGACCACTTTAAAATTTGAAATTTCTGTTCATCAAAAGATTCTATTCCATTAGGAGAGTGAAAAGGCGAGCTTATATGTGCTGCACATGCAATCGACAATAGGCACATAACCAAAAGAAGTTTTTGCACATCAAAAAGAGAAAGGCACTAGAAAAACAGGATGAGTCTTGAAAAACCACTTTACAAAAAGAGCTTGGCTGATAAGCATATGAAAAAGTGCTGAGAATCATTAATAATCAGAGAAACACATACTAAAACCAAAACGAAACCATTACAGCCCCATCAGCCAGAATGGCTCAGGTTAAAAACACAAAAAGACCCCAAATGGAAATTCCAGGTATAGATGAGGGTGTGCAGCAAGTAGTGTTCACATACACTGCTGCTGGGTGTGGCTACCACTTTGGAAAACGGTTTGTTACTGTATATGCAAGTGGAACATAGGCTTACTCTGTGACTTAGCAGTTACACTCTTGATCATGCACTCCACAGAAATAATACATTGTGCAGTGAACATGTACACGAGTGATAGCATATAACTTGTAATATCCCAGATTTGGGAATTACTTCAGTGTGCATCAACATCAGATGGTGTAAATATTAGGTAAATAGATGTTAAAATAAATACCAACCAATAAATTTTGATAAACTGTAAATTAGGTAAATAAATGTTAATAGAATACTGTTCAGTAGTGACCTTGAAATATGACAGTAAGTGAATGGCAGGTACATTCTGCAATATGGATGAATCCAATAAACAAATGTATGACAGAAACCACAAAATAATACATAGTCTATGAGTTCATGTTATGAATTTCAAAATCAGGCGAAATAAAACTATTAGAAGTCAAAGCAGTGGTTGCTTTGGAACAGTGATTTGGAGGGGGACATCAGGGAACTTTTATTAGAGACTGATAGTGTTAAATTTTTTGTCTTGGATGGTGGTTGCATGAGTCTTCTGAAATTATTTATCAGTACATTTACGTTTCGTATACTTTTCTGTTTATTAATATAGCAATAAAAAGGTTAAAAGAATATTGAATTGAGAAAATCTTGAGAATGAATATCAATACCATCTCTTGGTCTTTAGACTGTGAGCTTCACTAATTTCTTACCAAACAGAATGAAAATAACCCTCCACTCCCCAGATATCGGTAGGTTTTGCTGCTTCCTCAATGAGGAGTATTAGTGTAAAAATTATTAATTCCTGAGTCCTTAAAAATTTTTTTTCTTAAAGCTCTTTAGTTTCAGAATGGAATATAATATTTTTTGTTTGTATTGAATTAGGAGGTGCTGATGATGCTGGATAACTATGTAAGAGATTTCAAAGCATTAATTGACTGGATTCAACTTCAGGAAAAGCTAGAGAAGACAGATGCTCAAAGCAGGTAATGAATTCTGGTCTTTATATTTATAGCAGCTGGCAGATTCTAGAGCATTTATTAAAACTGACAATGAACTTGACCTCAGCTTAACTGGAAACTTGTCTAAATCTAAAAGTTGGGAGCTGCATTTCTCAAGTTCATAACAAGTATTTTATTGGGTACCTATTAGTGCAAGGCACATGTTATCTTGTACAGAAATGTAACTACTGAGTAAGATACACTTACTACTTTCATGAATTTGTAGTCTAAGAGTGGGATAAAATAGAACTGATTACTATGAAAAAATTGTCAATATTATAGGTGTTCAGAGGACAAAGTCATATCTCCTTTGGGGAATAGATCAGGAAAGATTTTGAGGAGGTTGTAGAAGTGTTTAAAAAATGTAATGAATTTTAATAAAGTTGGCCTTTCAAATGAAGGGAATAAGGACAGCTATAGAAGTTCAGAGTGCATACAAAGTGACAGTAAAGTAGGGAAAAGTATAGTATTTCTTCGTAAGGTAGTAGGCAGTGAGGAAAATTGATGAGATTAGGGGAATAATGAAAGATCAGAGCGATTTTAGAAACCTTCATTTGGAATCAGCACGTTAGGGAGCTGCACACAGCACATCTTCATCTGGAATTGGTCCCAGTGCCAGGCTCTGGGACTATTGTGATTAAGAAAAACAGACGCAGTCCTGCCCTTCTGAAGGGCACAGCGCATTGACAGGAAACACTGAGGTTAAATACTTATCCATGTACAAAGAGTCATCCCAAAGAAACATACTATACTTTGCGAATATAATAAAAGGTACCATCAACCAGTTTATTAAGCCCAGGAGGATTTCCCCCAAGGAGCTTATATTTCAGTGAGGCAGAAATACCAAGAAGCAGTTAGCTTAACAAGGAGAAAAGAAAAATGTAATCCCAGGTAGAGGTGACAGTATAGGATATCCTGGAGATGCAGGAGAGCACAGAATAGTCCAGGAGTTCAGAGTTTAGCAGGACTGGAGTGAATAGAACAGGGAAGAAGTGGCATGAGATGAACCTAGAGAGGTAGGCCGAGAGCAGATTGTGTAGGACTTTGTAGACGTGATAAAAACTTTAGTGCTTATTTTGGGCCATAAAGGTTTTTAAGTAAGGAAATTACATATCAGACTTTTTTTTTTAAAAAAAGATCTTTCGGCTGTAGTGTGGGAAGGTTGAGATTCAGCAGTACAGTTAATAGATTAGATGCTGGCTACTCAGGCTTGAGGCAAGGCAGTAGGGAGAGCCGAGATGTATTCCAGAGACGGATAATCCAACTGTATTTAGTATTTTGGTTATGTGTACAGGCAAAAGAACAATTTGCTATTTAGTTTAGACTTACCAGTGAAGCCTGAGCTTTTGTGAAGTGGGTCAGTTCACATGAAGCTACAGTGATGCACTTTTACCTGGAGAAAACAGGCCTAGGCTGCTTCTTGTCCTTGGATTTAACCTTGGTTCAGTCTCAGTGAGTGGAGCCATCCTGTTGAGAAGGCATCTTTTATCTTGTCCTAATCTGTTAACCCCAGGGGGAAACCAAGAGAGCGAAGGAATCCCAAGGGACAAATCCAGGAAGTCTTGGTTCCCAGGAAACCAAATTCAAGGAAACGAGTGGTCTTTGCAACAGGCAGTTTCACCTTTACCCGTTGATAATAGGTGATTAGATCGGGTGGGAGCGGGGGATACATTCTTTAGTGGGGTTGAACCAGATCACCATGCTGATTTGCAGTTGTTGACTGTATTGCCCTGGGAAAGATAAGCAGAGGAAATCAGGTTCAGAGAAAACAGAATAGATGTACAGAGAGGGCAGATATGAGGGAAACCATCTGGTCTTTCAGAGTGTGAGAGTGTTGCTGTAAAGCCTGCCTCTTCCATACCTAATCCTCATGAGCCACCTTGAGGATGTCCTTATCCTTGTTAAGTTTATATCCTTGCAATAAATCTTTATTTTCTTTTTTATTTAGCTTAATGAAGTTTCTGTTCCTGGTATCCAAAAACGGTCTGTCAATGCATTATACAAGCTAACTAGTTTTTTTTTTCTTGCTTGCAAATTCCAGGCTAGCGGTGGCTATGTTGAAGATTGTATTGAGAAAGATTCTGAGGTGAACTCCAGGCTTAACACCTATGCCTATACAGGCATCATGGTTCAAAAATATACCTGAGGCAACACTTTAAAAAAATATATTTTATTTATTTGGCTGCATTGGGTCTTAGTTGCAGCTTGAAGGATCTTTCATTGTGGCACATAGACTCTCCAGTTGCAAGGTGTGGGCTCCAGTGCGTGCAAACTTCAGTAGCTGTGACATAGGAGCTCTCCAGTTGTACAGGGGTTTAGTTGCTCCTAGGCATGTGAGATCTTAATTCCCTGATAAGGGATAGAACCCATGTCCTCTGCATTGTAAGTCAGATTCTTAACAACTGGACCACCAGAGAAATCCCTGAGGCAACTTTTTTTACCTTAAGAACTTCTCAGCATTTCTTCTCTTTGCCTCTTGAGGCAGCTCACAGATATAAAAAGCAACCTTTAATTTCCTATAGGTGGCATTATCCATCTTACATTCATCATCTCATGCATCAAATTTTATTTCCCATATCATTTGGCAATAAATTTTCAAAAACTTTAGATTTTATTTGGATAAGCATCTATATGAATTTTCTTGTTTTCTAGTAATTAGTATCATTTTTTAATAATAGGAAAAAAATCACAGTCACTAGATTGAATAAAGAGTAAGAGGCTAGGAGATTTGGAGAGTTATGGAGGTCTGATTGAGGGCATAAGGTAGAGAAGTTACTGCTTGGGGAAATTTTTTTCAAGTAGAGATTATGCATCCTATCAACTGATTGGTGTGGGGCCAGTGAAGAAGGAGGAATAGTTAGCTTTTCTAGGAAAGAACAGTGAAATGTTTATGATGTTGCTCTTGTGGGTGAGGTAGAGGATGCCTCACCCACAAGAGCAACATCATAAACATTTTGTCTGTCTGGGACTTCCCTGGTGGCTCAGACGGTAAAGCGTCTGTCTACAGTGCGGGAGACCTGGATTTGATCCCTGGGTCAGGAAGATCCCCTGGAGAAAGAAATGGCACCCCACTCCAGTACTCTTGCCTGGAAAATCCCATGGATGGAGGAGCTTGGTGCAGGCTACTGTCCATGGGGCCACAAAGAGTCGGGCACAACTGAGCGACTTCACTTTCACTGTCTGTCTGTCTTGATCTCTGCCGTACACTCTTAACTCTCCAACAATACTGGATACAAGTAGCCAAAATTAGTATCATTGCCTTTTTAATGTGTTTTTAGCTGAGTGTATGGAAGCTTTTAAAATATAAGTAGTTTATGTCATGTCTTTGTAACCCCATAACCTGCTATAGTGGATGGAAAATCCTGGAACATGCATCATCTGGAATTATTTACTGGTAATATGGTAAATAACTTTCTGATAGACAGTGTACCAAGGAAAAATTGGGATCTGCTTATATTTTCATACACTTAACAACAAAGAGAAAAGATGAGATTACCCTCCCACCACCACCACTGCCGCTGCCTCTTTTCTCTTTTAATCTTCTGTGTGTCTTGAATTGGCAGACCAACTTCGTTGGCATGGGAAGTAAAGAAGATGTCCCCAGGACGTCATGTGATTCCAAGTCCGTCAACAGATAGAATAAATGTAACATCAAATGCTCGAAGAAGCTTAAATTTTGGGTGAGATGAACTCAAAAAAGGCTATTAAGGCTTACATTATAGTAAATAAATTTTTTGTGGACAATACACTTGTATTATAAAACTTGCATTTCACTATAAATATATCCTTGTGTATGTTTTTGTTTATGTTTGAATAAAAAGTCAAAATCCAGGAGAGTAAAGTTTTAACTTTTAGGAAGTATTTTATGTTCAAACATAGGATCCCAAAGTTAAAACTCAGAAACATGTTTCATGCTAAATGATTAGTAGCATGAATTGTGAGTTTCACAACAGATGACCTAAATATATCATAAACTGTGTTATATGTCATATGGACAGTAATATATCTTTATACTCTTATCAACAGTTTATAATTACTATTTTATGAAGTTGTCTTTTATATCACATAAGATCAATTCTAGTTTGATAAATATTTGACATTATGAATGATGGGAAATGAACATTCTCAGATGTGTCGCTTGGCACATGTGTGCAGACATTTCCTCTGGTACTCTGCTAAGGGTAAGATTTTCTTGATGAAGGCAGGCTGTGTGCTAATATAGTGTACAATTCATACAGCAGCATCAGGGGAGAGCTTTCATTCCTTCACACTCTTTACATATGTGATACAGTGAGTCTTTTTGTTTGTTTTATTCCATCCTTGTAATGAATGTGTCATAGATTTCATTTGGTTTTAATCTAGTTTTAATTTGCATCTACCAGTTGCTAATGAGGTATTTTCTTATTTTTCTGGGCATTTAGATTATTCTCTTTTGAAATGCATCTTTAGGTCTGCTGTCAATTTTCTTTTAATTTTTATTTTTACTTTATTTTGCTTTACGATATTGTATTGGTTTTTGCCATACATTGACATGAATCTGCTACGGGTGTACATGAGTTCTCAATCCTGAACCACCCTCCCACCTCCCACCCCATATCATCTCTCTGGATCATCCTCGTGCACCACCTGTTTTAATTTGCATCTACCAGTTGCTAATGAGGTATTTTCTTATTTTTCTGGGCATTTAGATTATTCTCTTTTGAAATGCATCTTTAGGTCTGCTGTCAATTTTCTTTTAATTTTTATTTTTACTTTATTTTGCTTTACGATATTGTATTGGTTTTTGCCATACATTGACATGAATCTGCTACGGGTGTACATGAGTTCTCAATCCTGAACCACCCTCCCACCTCCCACCCCATATCATCTCTCTGGATCATCCTCGTGCACCACCCCAAGCATCCTGTATCCTGTATCAAACATAGACTGGTGATTCTTTTCTTACATGATAGTATACATGTTTCAATGCCATTCTCCCAAATCATCCCACCCTCTCCTTCTGCCACAGAGTCCAAAAGTCCATTCTTTAAATCTATGTCTCTTTTGCTGTTTCACATACAGGTTTATCATTGCCATCTTTCTAAATTTCATATATATGTGTTAGTATACTATATTGGTATTTTTCTTTCTGGACTACTTCACTCTATATAATCGGCTCCAGTTTCATCCACCTCATTAGAACTGATTCAAATGTATTCTTTTTAATGGCTGAGTAATACTCCATTGTGTATATGTACCACTGCTTTCTTATCCATTCATCTGCTGATGGACATCTAGGTTGTTTCCATGTCCTGGCTATTATAAACAGTGCTGCAATGAACACGGGTACATGTGTCTCTTTCAATTCTGGTTTCCTTGGTATGTATGCCCAGCAGTGGGATTACTAGGTCTTAAGGCAGTTCTATTTGCAATTTTTAAAGAAATCTCCACATTGTTCTCCATAGTGGCTGTATTAGTTTGCATTCCCACCAAGAGTGTAAGACGATTCCCTTTTCTCCACACCACCTCCAGCATTTATTGCTTGTAGACTTTTTGATCGTTGTCATTCTGACTGGTGTGAAATGGTACCTCATTGTGGTCTTGATTTGCATTTCTCTGATAATGAGTGATGCTGAGCATCTTTTCATGTTTGTTAGC
>SJYC01112070.1:0-12431 GCA_006408675.1 Madoqua kirkii | reverse complement strand
AATAACACCATTACGACATAATTTTTTTATGTTCCTTTTTAAGAATAGTGTTTTTCTTTTGTTTGTAAGATATTTGGTCTGTAACTGTTTTGAATTTTGGTGCTCAAATGACTTTCATACTTTATCATTAATAACAATACCTCTTATTTATATAACTTCACAGTTTGTCATACCCAGTGGTCTGGTAAGAAAGTAAGTCATGGATTATTGTATCATTTTATGGAATACAGAATAGTCTCTTGCTTTTAAGAAATTTCTGAGTCACAGAGCTGGACCCCAAGTTTTATAGTTCTTTATCAATGCTATTTTTATGTATGTGCTGAGCATATGATTAGAACATAAAGAGAGAAATAACTACTTGACTTTCCAGTCTACTGATGATTCTTCCTGTTGTTTGTTTTTAACTTTATAGTCTATGGCAGAAGTTCTTGCTAAAAAAGAAGAGCTAGCAGATCGGCTAGAGAAGGCCAATGAAGAAGCCATTGCCAGTGCTATTGCTGAGGAGGAACAGTTAACCAGAGAAATTGAAGCTGAAGAAAACAATGATATCAACCTTGAAACTGACAACGACAGTGATTTTTCTGTGAGCTTTTAGCATTTTTATTCTCTGGGTGATTGAGACATGCACTAAACAATAGGAAGTCTTTTTTAAAGCACTTTACTAAGGTTTTTTTATATATGATGCAATTGACAAGCTGGAAGTCGGTTTCTCAATTTACAAATGAAGAAATTGAATCTCAGAGTAAGTAAAACATAACATTTCTCAGATTATAAGTGTAAAGATTGAAGAAGAATCTTAAGATACCTTTTTCTGTTCTACTGATAAAAAGCAAATGATACATTGCCTTGGTGTCACTAAGCACTCATGATACGTATGTTGATGAGAGGGATTTCTTAAAGAATACAAGTAACTGTAAATCTTTCAAATCTTTTCTATTAAACTTTAATGCCCAGCAAGTACTTTTGGGCTTTTCTGACGTGTACCCTGAATATTTCAGAGTTCTGTGTAGCAATAGTTTAAGGCCAGTACTTTTCCTTTAAAGTCACTTCATTCAGTTCTGCTGTTAATGTTGGTTTTGGGCTGTTTGCTAAATGGAATATATGAGCAATAGATAGGAAATTTTCATGTTTAGTTCACTTTATTAGTTTATAATTGGCTCAACAATTTTTCAATTTTTCTTATTATATTTTAGGCCAGCATGGGCAGTGGCAGTGTATCTTTCTGTGGTATGAACTGGAATGATGTCCTTGCAGATTATGAAGGTAATTTATGTGTGCATGTGTGTGTGTGTGTGTGTTGTATGTATAGGTAGAGCAGTACAAAATAGATTATGTTAATACATGTGGTTTTTGTGTAAAATGAATAATTTATTAGAGGTGGATGCCTTCTAAAAGTCAGTTCTCAAAAGTTGCTTTTATAGAATTACGTGGTTAAACAGTAACAGTGGTTTTCGTTTTTCTCAAAATAGCTCGTGAATCTTGGCGCCAAAATACATCCTGGGGGGATATTGTAGAGGAAGAACCTGCTAGGCCTCCAGGACATGGAATTCACATGCATGAAAAACTTTCCTCACCATCTCGTAAAAGGTCTGGCCTTTGAAAATTAGTTTGAAATGTTTCACAGGAAGGGAGCTGCTGCTGCTAAGTCGCTTCAGTCATGTCTGTCTTTGTACGACTCCATAGACGGCAGCCCACGAGGCTCCCCCATCCCTGGGATTCTCCAGGAAAGATACTGGAGTGGGTTGCTACTTCCTTCTCCAGGAAGGGAGCTAGCCATTCCTAATTATTAAATGGAGTTGTTACATACTTTTACTATTTTAAGGTACATTGTTCAGGACAGTTTCAGATCTTTTGAAAAGTGACAATGTTTTCCTGAAAGGTTAGGCCAGATTAGTTTTGTGTATTGTTTATATTTATTTTAAGAACTTTGAAGACTAAAGAAGATATATTTGGCTTTTCATATAAACATTTGTGTCTCTTGTCCATTTGTTTGTATTAATAGAACAATTGCAGAATCTAAGAAGAAACATGAAGAAAAACAAATGAAAGCACAGCAGCTAAGGGAAAAGTTACGTGAACAGAAAACATTAAAGCTTCAGAAATTGTTAGAAAGGGTGAGTTTTTAATTTTTAGAGACCCATGATTGCCTTAAATTGCTGGGCTTATTTTCATATTGACTTTTTTCTGGTTTCAGAGAAGCTAAAAGAACAGTAAAAATAAATTCACTAGAAAATAAAACCATTTCTAGCTACTGAAAATTACCTGTACTTTTCTAAAAAAGAAAATAAGAATTTGTCATTCCTAAAAAAGCTAGTAAATTGATGTTTTGCAGTTTGCATGGATTATTAAAGCTGCACTGTGTCTTTTGCCATTTTCATTGGGGGTCTCCCTAGTCAGTCTTGTGCAAAGTGTTCAATGAATTGGTATGACAGTTTTGAATCTGAGATGGTGAAATTTGAATAAGCAGGGCACTCAGTAGATTCATGGGTCTTCCCTTGTGTCTCAGACAGCAAAGACTCTGCCTGCAATGTTGGAGTTTTTAGAGAAATGTAAATTTTGGTCAAGGTGATATAGTAGAAAGAACATGGACTCTAGAGATAGCCAGTGTGATGAAATCTTGATTTTAACCACATGATAGTATGTGATGGGTGCCCTTGGCAAATAACTTAAGAATATTGCCTTTTAATTTCTTTATCCATAAGATGACATTCATAACTGTTAACCAGCTGTGTTGATGAATATAGCAAGTATGTAAAACTAGCATGGTACTTGGGTGACTGTTGTTCCATATATATATGGTCAGTCTTACTTTTAATTATACATGGCAGATGTGAGTACTGTGTTAGTTATGTGTGCTGTATAACAAAGGACCTCAAGACTCAACAGTTTAAAGCAGCACACATTTATGAGCTCACAGTTTCTTGGGCATGGAAACTGGAAGTGGCTTCTGTTGTGATTTTTTGTTTGTTTGTTCAGAGTTCGTGAGGTTGCAGTCAAGAGTATTGGCTCGGGCAGCAGGCATTTGGAGCTGAAAGATCCGCTTTCAGATCCCTCACGTGGCTGTTGGCAGGCCTGGAGTCCTCTTTAGTGGTTCGTTGTGGACCTCCATTTCTTGCCCTGTGGGTCTTTGCACAGCCCAGTGTTCTCATGACATGGCTGCTACCATTGCCACAGAATTATCTGAGACAGAAAAAGAGAGAATGAGTAAGTGAGCTGCCAACATGGAAGCTGCATTGTCTTTTTATAATAACCTAATCTTAGAGGTAGAGTACTGTCACTTGTGCTGAATTATATTGCTCCTTGGAAGGAAAGTTATGACAAACCTTGACAGTGTATTAAAAAGCAGAGACATCACTTTGCCGACAGAGGTCCATCTAGTCAAAGCTACGATTTTTTCCAGTGGTTGTATATGGATGTGAGATTTGGACTATAAAGAAGGCTGAGCACCAAGAATCGATGCTTTGGAATTATGGTGCTGGAAAAGGTTGTTGAGAGTCCCTTGGACTGCAAGGAGATCCAACCAGTCCATCCTAAAGGAAGTCAGTCCTGAATATTCATTGGAAGGACTGATGCTGAAGCTGAAGCTCCAGTACTTTGGCCACCTGATGCAAAGAGCCAACTTACTGGAAAAGATCCTGATGTTGGGAAAGATTGAAAGCAAAAGAAGAGGGCAGCAGAGGATGAGATGGTTAGATAGTGTCACCAACTTAGTAGGCATGAATTTGAGCAAACTCTGGGAGATAGTGGAGGACAGAGGAGCCTGGCATGCTACAGTGCATGGGGTTGCAAAGAGTCAACCACAATTTAGTGACTGAACAGCAACAGATTGGTCACAGTCTTGATAGAATATGGGAGGGAAATATGCAAAGGTCTGAATATCAGGTGACTGGGATCATTTGGAGCCATCTTGGGGTCTGTGTACTACAAATACTTAATGCAGCGCAACAGAAGCCGTGTGCCCCCTGTAGTATGTTAGTCACTCAGTCATGCCCGACTCTTGCGACCCCATGGGCTGTAGCCTGCCAGGCTCCTCTGTCCATGAGAGTCTCTAGGCAAGAATACTGGAGTGAGTTGCCATTTCCTTCTCCAAGGGATCTTCCCAACCCAGGAATGGAACCTGGATCTCCTGCATTGCAGGCAAATTCTTTACTGACTGAGCTATGAGGGAAGCCCTCCCCTCTAGTATAGGTAAACTCTTTTGTTTACCTTTTGGTCCTAGAAAGGAAGACTAATGTGCATAGGTTAAAAGTATTTTCATGCCTTTTAAAACTGGGAGAGATAATTAGATCAAATAGTTTGATTGTAAAAATGAGGTAACATAAGATTCTCCTTAATGCAGTAAAAAAGTTAATGAGAAAGGAAGAAAATCTGTAATTTTTCTCTTTACCTGAATCTCAAGAATTTAATTATTTTTATTTTAATCATTTAGTTTGGATAAATCAAGTATGAAAAACAGCCTCCTTATAATAGGGTTCTACAAGAGTTAATATATTTTTTCATTTTAAGCTTCAGAAAAGTGTTCTAACACAATTGTGCTTTCCCTTCTTATTGTGTTTTTAATACAAACAAAATTATATAGTTTATTTTCTCACTATATAATATAATCTCCAGATAATTCACGCAAACACAATAATAAATCCTTGAAATTATATAAGACATTAGAAGTTCTTAATTTTCCCATCAATGTCAATATCACTTCAATTAATTCAAATGATAAATCTCACCTTCCATTTGTACAGTGGTTATTGTTTCTTACTGTTCTGACATATATGGTCTCATATGATCACGACAGTACTTCTGTGAGGCACACAGAGTCGAACAGATCCTGAACCCCATTTTATAGATGTGGAAACTGAATCTAGGAGGAACTAAGGGCTGACTCCAGGGTCACAGGACCAGTCATTTGCAGAGATGGGGCTTTAAGGACCTGTTTTTACCTTCTATTTCAGTGCTCTTTCTGCATCATACTTTTTAAGGTGGTTAAACCCATTATTATGTAGCTAAAATTCAACTTAAATGTTAGTTTTCTTCCCATTCATTGATTTTCTTTTTTCTTTTTGGTGCTGGTTCTAATATGTTGAAGCACAAGACAAGTTTTTTACTTCTCCTATTTGATATTGTTTTAAAGAATTAAATGCAGCTATCATAATTATCTGTATTCTTCTATAAGCAAAACTCTCTGTGTTCCTTCAGGGAATGTTCTTATGCAGATAATTGTGACTTTTCAAACTTCTCACCAGTTTTCAATTTCTCGGGTACTCATTTGCCTTGAATCTGAGTTATAGAGACAACATTTATAAGGATAAGAAATACTGTTTTTAAGGGTGCTCATACTGCAATATAATAACAGCAAATATTTCTCTTGAGCAGTGTCTAATGTACTATTCTAAAGTTTTACATATATTGACTGACTCAGTCTTTAAAACCTGTGAGTTAGATACTACTACTATTCTGTTTATAGATGAGGAAACTGAGATGTAGGCTGGAAAAGTTGCCCAGTTTACATATCTAGCAAGTGACTGGTAGATTATGAACTGTCAGGCTTTATAGTTTGTGTTCTTAATAATTAGGCATGATCTTTAGATCTTTCCTGGTTCCTCACTTTGTATTTCCTAAGCTGTTTACCTGTTTGCACTTCTTGTCAAATGACTGTGTATGCTGAAATTAATGATGTGATAATTCATTGCGTATAGGAGAAAGAAGTCCGGAAGTGGAAAGAAGGGTTATTAGACCAACGACGTAGGATGATGGAAGAGAAATTACTTCATGCTGAATTCAAACGAGAGGTGCAATTACAAGCAATTGTTAAGAAAGCACAAGAAGAAGAAGCTAAGGTATGTCTTAGGTATTTTGAACATTGAATTAGTTACTCAAGTACTTTCAGTTGTTACATGCGAAGTTAATATTTATCAAGTGTTTATTTGGTACCAGAATAACAGCATTTTTATAGGCTCATTTGAAATTTATTCTGTACAATATTTTATTCTTAAAATAATCTTATGAGATATATATTATTTTTTAGCTTTATTGAAGTATAATGTAGAGATAATAAATAACACATATGTGAAGCATCAGTTTGATGAGTTTTGACATATGTATTCCTGAAATGATCAGTACAATGAAAATAAAGAGTTCCATCACCCTCAACAGTTTCTTCATACCTCTTTGTAATTCATTCCTTCGTCCAGCTCCTTTACCGTGCAATTGCTGATCTGCTTTTTGTCACTGCGGATGTTAGCATTTTCCAAAATTTTATATGAATGGAGTCATAGAGTAGGTACTCTTTTCTCTGGCATCTTTCACTCAGCAAAGTTAGTTTGAATTTTATCCATGTTGTTGTGTATACCATTTCTGTTGTGTTGCTGAGAAGTATATCATTGTGTAGAAATACCATAGTTTGTTACTCCAGTCATTGTTGATGGCCATTTGTTTTCATTACAGTTTTTGGCTATTATAGATATAGCTGCTGTGTAAATTCATGTACGAGCCTTTGTGCAGATGTGTGCTTTTATTTTCTCTGGTGAATACCCAAGAGTGGATTGGTGGAATCCTATGAGAAGTTTAACTTTTAAAGAAACAGTTTATATACTTTTACTAGTAGTACACGAGTGTTCTAGTTAGCCACATTCTCACCAATACTTGACATGGTTACACATTGTAATTATAACCATTTCATATTAGTCTGTATATATAGTTCTCATGTGGTTTTAATTTGCTTTTGAACATCTTTATATGTGTGTATTTTTTCTATCTGAAGTTCTTATTTGGTGCAGTGTTTATTCAGATATCTGTTGATTTTTGAAAGTTAGATTGTTTTATTGTTATTCAAACAGGTGTCTTTTTTAGCTTTTTTAAGGTATAATTAAGAAATGAAATAGATACTTACATGATGATTTGATATACATATACATTGTGAGAGGATTCCCCTGATTGAGTTAATTCACATATTCATTAACTCACATATTTATCTTTTGTGTGTGTGAACATTTAATTTTTCCCATATCATATTTTAATTATACAATACAGTGTTATCAACTATAGTTACCATATTATATGTTAGATGCTCAGGTCTTGTTCACTGTATAACTGAAAGTTTGTATCTTTTTACCAGTCTCTTCCTATTGCTGTCTGTCTCCTTCCGGCCCCTGGCAAATACTTTTCTACTCTCTTTCTTTGAGTTTTTTTTTTGTTTTGTTTTTGTAATTGAAGTATCAGTTTAATTCAGTTCAGTTGCTCTGTTGTGTCTGACTCTTTGCGACCCCGTAAACCGCAGCACTCCAGGCCTCCCTGTCTACCACCAGCTCCTGGAGTGTACCCAAACTCATGTTCACAGTTGATGATGCCATCCAACCATTGCATCCTCTGTCGTCCCCTTCTCCTGCCCTCAATCTTTCGCAGCATCAGGGTCTTTTCAAATGAGTCAGCTCTTCGCATCAGGTGGCCAAAGTATTGGAGTTTCAGCTTCAACGTCAGTCCTTCCAGTGAACACCAAGGACTGATCTCCTTTAGGATGAACTGGTTGGATCTCCTTGCAGTTCAAGGGACTCTCACGAGTCTTCTCCAACACCACAGTTCAAAAGCATCAATTCTTTGGCACTCAGCTTTCTTTATAGTCCAACTCTCACAACCATACATGACTAAAGGAAAAACCACAGCTTTGACTAGACGGACCTTTGTTGACAAAGTAATGTCTCTGCTTTTTAATACGCTCTCTAGGTTGGGCATAACTTTCCTTCCAAGGAGTAAGTGTCTTAATTTCATGGTTGCAGTCACCATCTGCAGTGATTTTGGAGCCCCCAAAAATAAAGTCTGACACTGTTTCCACTGTTTCCCCATCTGTTGCCATGAAGTGATGGGACCGGATGCCATGAAAACCAACTTTTTCACTCTCCTCTTTCACTTTCATCAAGAGGCTCTTTAGTCCTTCACTTCTTGCCATAAGGGTGGTGTCATCTGCATATCTGAGGTTATTGATATTTCTCCCAGCAATCTTGATTCTAGCTTGTGCTTCTTCCAGCCCAGCATTTCTCATGATGTACTCTGCATATAAGTTAAATAAGCAAGGTGACAGTATATAGCCTTGACGTATTCCTTTTCCTATTTGGAACCAGTCTGTTGTTCCATGTCCAGTTCTAACTGTTGCTTCCTGACCTGCATACAGGTTTCTCAAGAGGCAGGTCAGATAGTCTGGTATTCCCATCTCTTTCAGAATTTTCCGCATTTTATTGTGATCCACACAATCAAAGACTTTGGCATAGACAATAAAGTAGAAATAGATGTTTTTCTGGAACTCTCTTGCTTTTTCCATGATCCAGCGGATGTTGGCACTTTACTCTAGTTCCTCTGTTTTTTCTAAAACCAGCTTGAAGATCTGGAAGTTCACAGTTCACGTATTGCTGAAGCCTGGCTTGAAGAATTTTGAGCATTACTTCGCTATCATTAGCTATACTTTATTCATAAAAACGGTACTCCCTAGCAAATCTTGACTGTTAAGAATCAATATATGTAAAGTTGAGGATGATGTATATGTAGTTCAGTACTTTGTACCTAATTATAACTTTTTTGGTGTATGTTGAATAAAATTGATTTGTACAGTAACTAAGACAGTATGGTACTGGCACAAAACCAGAAATGTAGATCAATGGAACAGGGTAGAAAGATCAGAGATAAACCCACGCATTTATGGTCACCTAATCTATGGCAGAGGCAAGAATATACAATAGAGAGAAGACAGTCTCTTTAATAAGTAGTGCTGGGAAAACTGGACAGCTGCATGTAAAAGAATGAAATTAGAATACTCCCTAACACTATGCAGAAAAGCAAAGTCAAAATGAAATAAGGACTTAAATGTAAGACTGGACACTATAAAACTTTTAGAGGAAAACGGGAAGAACACTCATCTTTTTGACCCACCTCCTTGAGTAGTGAAAATAAAAACAAAAATAAAGAAAAGGACCTAATTAAACTTAAAAGCTTTTGCACCACAGAGGAAACGATAAACAAGATGAAAAGTCAACTCTCAGAATGGGAAAAAATATTTCCAAACAAAGCAGTTGACAAGAAATTAATCTCCAGAATATACAAATAGCTCATGCCGTTCAGTACCCAAAAAAATAAAAACAAATGACCCACTCAAAAAATGGGCATAAGACCTAAATAGACATTTCACCAAAGAAGACATACAAATGGCCAAAAAGGACATGAAATGATGTTAAGCATCACTAATTATTAGAGAAATGCAGATCAAAATGACAGTGATGTACCACTTCACATGGATCAGCATGACCATCATCAAAAATGCTTTAAATAATGATGGAGAGGGGGTGAAGAAAAAGGAACCATTTCGAACTATTGAGAATGTAAATTGATACAGCCATGATGGAGAACAGTATGGGGTTCCTTAAAAATCTAAAGGTAGAACTACCATATGACTCAGCAATACCACTACTGGACATATACCCTGAGAAAACCATAATTCAAAAAGATACATGCACCTTGATGTTCTTTGTAGCACTATTTACAATACCCAGGACATGGATGTAACCTTAATTTCCATCTACTAATGAATCGATAAAGAAGATGTGGTACATATATTCAATGGAATATTACTCAGCTACAAAAAGGATGAAATTGGGTCATTTGTGGAAATGTGGTTGGACCTGGAGACTGTCGTATACAGTGAAGTCAGAAAAAGACAAATGCCATATGATGTCACTTGTATGTGGACTCTAAACTATGACACAAAGGAACCTATCTACAGAACAGAAATAGGCTCACAGATATGCAGAATATGCTTGTGGTTGCCAAGGCGAGAGGGCACAGGGGAGGCCTGGATTGGGAATTTGGGGCTATTAGCCCTATAATAACTGTTAGCCCTATAGTAGGTGCAAACTATAATATATAGAATGGATGAATAACAAGGTCATATTGTATAACACAGGAAATACATATATGTATGTAAAACTGAATCACTTTGCCATATACCAGAAGCTAACAACATTGTAAATCAATTGTATTTCAATAAAAAATTTCAATGGAAGGCCTTTATTTACTCTATTTCACTTCTTACTATGGCCTATGGATTTGTTATATACACTGGATTATTATCCATTTGGGGAATAAATATTGAAATAAAAGACTGGAAGTCATTCATTTTTTGTTCTGTGCCTTATGCAACTGGATATATATTATTAAATAAAGATGGTTAAATTTCTTAACATGGTGTGTTAAGAATCTGATGTGTCTGATGTGCCCTAGAATGAGCCTGATTTGAAACTCACTTTCTGTGTTTTTTTTGTTTGTTTGTTTGTTGTTGTTGTTGTTGAAGGTAAATGAAATTGCCTTTATAAATACCCTTGAAGCCCAGAACAAACGCCATGATGTTTTATCAAAATTGAAGGAATATGAGCAGAGGCTAATGAGTTACAGGAAGAGCGTCAGAGAAGACAGGAAGAAAAGCAAGCGCGTGATGAAGCTGTTCAGGTAGAATTTTATTCAGCAGGCATTTGTGAGCACTGTCCATTTCCTAGGCCCTGGGCATAGAAAAAGAAGTCAGTCCTAGACTCTGTTCCCAAGGGTGTATGGTTTAGTCCAGCATGGTTTGGAATCAGAAAGTCTGATAACAAAGGCAGTGTGTACTTCTTCAGATAACGTTATCAGTATCTTTGTCAATTTGAATCTCTAGTCTCAACCAGATGAAGAGCTAAATTGCTCTGGACAGATTATTATCTATTCTTTCGTAATTAGGTTGGGAAAGAATATGTTCCTTTCATCTATTAAAAATGGATTGTGTTTGAACCTGTGTATATAGCCTTAAGGAAGTGGGAAATTTTAATGCTTATAACAGGGAGCACCTGTCATATATTGGGCAGTATCATCAGGTACTTAAACCTCTGTAGCATACTGTAAGTCAGCTACCATTTTCAGAATGGGAAGAAAGGTTAACACATAAACATGAGTGATGTTTTTTTAACTATTTTAGATCTTCCTCAAGATCAAGTATGAATGCAGACACATGCTTTATCTATTATAACTAATATTTATTTGTTTATTCATTCAGTGATCATGTATGGATTTATTGCTGTTATCCATATGCTGAACTTTGCTTGTGTGTGTGTTAGTTACTTAGTCGTGTTCAACTCTTTGTGACCCAAAGGACTGTAGCCCGCCAGCCTCCTCCGTGTATGGGCTTTTCCAGGCAAGAATACTGGAGTGGGTTGCCATTAGCTTTGCTTAAGGACATGAAAAAGATACGTCTTTGATCACAATGCAGAGACGTATATGTAAATAAATCTTAACCCATTAGGAAGAGTGTAACAGTGAAAGCGTTTTGGAAACACAAAGAACACATTACTCAAATTGAGACTTGAGAAAGTCAAGAAAAAGCTTTCTGGAGATGATGCCTTAACTAAGATTTGAGTAATGAGATAGTTGCAAATGTGGAAACAGGCATTCTCTGCAGAGAAGGAGATACGAGTGAGTACAGCATGTAGAGTTACAGACTTGATCATGAAGAGCTTTGTTGTTATGTTAAAAATTAGGGATGTTATTAATATTTTATGCTTCTTTATCTCACTGGTAATTTTAGAAGATTAAAATATCAATACAGCTTTCAAGTTTATTGATTTCTTCATGCTAGCAAGGAGTCCCATATTCACCCAGTCTCTGTTCAGTTTGAGTTCAGGGTCTTATTTTAATCTTGAGTGCCAAGCTAACTTATGTTTAAAAGTACAGAATATTACTATTAGAGAAAAGTTAGCTTTTCATATCAAAGGGATAGTTCAAAGTTTCATTATTATCATTTAAAAGTTAAAGTTGTCCATTAATTAATATTCTTAGATGAATAAATGAAATAGGATATTTGAATTTTTAATCTGTGCCATCTCTTCAGCTTTATTGCTGTTTTTCTTTCTGCACTGGGACCATTTTATACAAATAATCATTTTGAACATTGTGTTACTTTTGAATAAATATTATGCATTAGTAATTCAGAAATAAATAGATAATGATCTTTGCCTTAATGGTAAATAATAGAACGCAGTGTGAAAATGTAATAGAAACCTGTATAGTCTATAGCAGTATCACTGAATAGGGAATAATTAGCTCTGTTGCTGAGAGGGGAATGTCAGGGAAAGTTCTCTGAATGAGGTGACTCCTTAGCTGGATTTTTGGGGAAAATATATGAGTAATATTGTATATTTTTTAATAGACTTCTGTGGTTACTTTTTCTGCATTTATTTTGCAGATTTGAAAATACAGCAGTTATTTTCTGTTTAAAAATTACTCATTTCATAATTTGGAACACTTATTAAGGCTTAAGGGAAAGTAGATCTTTTCTGAAATTAGTAAGGGATTTTTTTGGTAGTCATTAACACATTTTTTGATTACTCAGAATTTTCTTTTTTAAAATGTTGAAACTTCTTGCAGATTTA